>OMLP01046666.1:0-26944 GCA_900302685.1 Spondyliosoma cantharus
CTGAAAAACTAGCGTGACATAATGCTCAAAGCGGCATTAAGTTATAAAAACAGTTATTAAGATAGATACTTACAAACATACACTCTGGAATGTTGATGGTTGACCCAGGTAGAGGTGCAAATGTGTGCCAGTGGTGTGTGACAGCCAGGTGCACATGAGGACACTATTCATATGATAACTGCTGCCATACACTCTGGAATGTTGATGGCTCATCCAGTGACTGTTGTCATTGACGCCAATGCTGCTGCAAATTCTTCCATTGTTTACCTTTTTATTCTTCTTCTAGTGCGTAGAAATAGCAAAGTCGGTAGCCTTTCCTCAGTTGCGACACCTCTGTTCAGGAGAAGACTGCAACTAGTGCCGCGACTGCCATGCGCAAGTATATATAGTTACAGCGCTTCCGTGACGTCACGTTGTCGCACGACATGTCGAGAGCGGCGAGTATACTGGAGCCTTTATCCTCTACCTCCCAAGTTACCGCACCGATGACACATGCTGGAGGAAGGATCTCTTCAGGATGGAAATGAGAGCTCTCCGGCTGGAACTCTCGGGAAAGGGCATCGGGTTTGATGTTCTTTGAGCCTGGTCGATATGAGAGGGAGAATTCAAAGCGATTAAAGAAGAGAGCCCACCTAGCTTGTCGAGAGTTCAGCCATTTGGCCAAACGGATATATTCCAGATTTTTGTGATCTGTCCAGACCACAAATGGCTGCTCCACTCCTCCAGTGCCAGCTTCACCGCCAACAGCTCCCGGTATCCTACATCGTAATTCGTCTCCACAGGAGACAATTTCCGGGAGAAGAAGGCACACGGGTGAACCTTCTGATCCTCCGCTGACCGCTGAGAAAGGACTGCCCCCACACCAGTGTCCGAGGCATCCACCTCCACAATAAACTGGCGAGAGGAGTCAGGAAATGTTAGGATGGGAGCAGAGGTGAAACGGGACTTCAACTCACCGAAAGCTCTCTCAGCCACGGGAGACCACCGGAAGGGCGCATTCAGGGAGGTAAGGGCGGTGAGAGGAGCTGCCACCAAACTGTAGGTTCTGATGAACCGTCTATAGAAGTTTGCAAAACCTAGGAAGCGTTGCAGTTCCTTACGTGTGGAAGGAGCAGGCCAGTCAGTGACCGCCCTGGTCTTGGCCGGGTCCATCCGGATGTTACCAGGGTTGATGATGAACCCCAGGAAAGAGACCGATGGGGCGTGAAACTCGCATTTCTCCGCCTTGATGAAGAGCTGATTCTCCAAGAGCCTCTGGAGGACTTGATGTACATGCACCACATGCTCCTGTTTCAGAAATATCATCCAGATATACAAAAACACAAATGTTGAGCAGGTCTCGAAGAACGTCATTAACCAACCCCTGGAATACAGCGGGAGCATTGGTGAGACTATGCAGAATGGCATAACCAAGTAGTCATAGTGCCCACTAGGAGTATTAAAGGCAGTCTTCCACTCGTCCCCTTCCCTGATTCTCACTAAATGGTAAGCGTTGCGGAGGTCTAGTTTGGAAAAGATGGTAGCTCCCTGTAGTAATTCAAAGGCAGAGGAAATTAGTGGGAGAGGGTATCTGTTCTTCATGTCATTGAACCCCCTATAGTCAATGCAAGGACGCAGGGATTTGTCCTTCTTCCCCACGAAGAAAAATCCTGCTCCAGCAGGGGATGAGGACAGCCGAATGATCCCTGCTGCCAGAGACTCACAAATATATTTCTCCATAGCCTTGGTCTCAGGAGCGGATAGGGAGAAGAGTCGGCCCCTAGGAAGGGAAGTGCCTGAGAGAAGGTCAATTGCACAGTCATATGGGCGATGCGGCAGCAAGGAGGTGGCCCGGGCTTTGTTGAAGACCTCTTTAAGATCCAGGTAGTCTTTAGGAACTTTGGAAAAATCTGGAAACTCAGAGGCGACAGGCAGACGAGGAGCAGATGACAGGGCAGATCTCAGACAGACAGCATGACAATGAACACTCCACTGTAATATAGTTCCCGAAGTCCAGTCTATGTGTGGATTTTGTCTCCTGAGCCAAGGATACCCCAGGATGACCGGCTGTGAGGTGCATGCATAAGGTGAAATGTGAGTGTTTCACTGTGATTACCTGACATGGTCATTTGAAGAGGGGTAGATCGATGTGTGACCCTGCAGAGAAGACGACCATCGAGAGCTGTGGCGTGGATGGGCTTCCCCAGAAACTCCTGCCCGATACCCTGCTGAGAGGCAAGAGTCATATCCAGGAGGTTGGCGTCGGCCCCAGAGTCAATGAGAACCGAGACCGTGTGATTACTCCCGGCACAGCACAGATTAGCATGAATCAAAGGCCGAGAGGGCATTTCCAAGTTCATGGTTCAGTTCACCAGCACCCTCTGGATGACTGGTGAGCCCTGTCTTTTACTGGACATGACACCAAATGGCCACCCTGGCTGCGGTACATACATTTGTTCTCCTGCAGGCGGCGCTGTTGCTCCGCAGTGGAGAGCCGGGTCCACCCAAGCTGCATCGGCTCTGGAGAGTCGCTAGGGGCGCCAGAGAGTGGATCAGCAGGGAGCGACGGAGGATGAAATGGCTGGCGTAGTGGCACTTCTGAAACGGCAAACCGGACCCTCTCCTCTCTCTATTCCCGGAGACGACCATCAATGCGGATGGAGAGGGCGACAAGCGCATCCAGATCAGCAGGAAGATCCCGGGCCAGCAGTTCGTCCTTAATGCAGTCGGAGAGACCGTGGTAGAAGGCATCCAGGAGTGAGGCGGCATTCCAGTTGCTCTCAGCCGCTATGGTGCAGAACTTGATGGAGTAGTCTCTCCCTGTGACAAACCTCAAGCAGCGTCTCTTTTCTGGGTGTGACGTGATTGAAGACCTTCCGGAGCTCAGCAGTGAACAACTCGACCGACGAGCAGCTGGGAGACTGCTTCTCCCACTCAGCAGTGCCCCAGTCTTTGGCTCTGCCCGAAAGTAGAGAAACGATATACGCCACCCAGGACCTCTGTGGGGAAGGCAGAAGACTGCAGTTCGAAGGCGAGGGAACACTGAATGAGGAATGGCCGGCAGGAGCCCGGAGCACCAGAATAATGTTCCGGGGTGGTAAGCGTGCCTCCAACGCACAAGGAGTCCAGACCGAAGAGCTGAAGGGCTGCACAGGATCCGATCCATGGTCCGACAGGGAGAGCTTCTGGAAGTGTTCCTGAATGGAAACCATAGTTGCTTCGTGGCGACTCGCCATCTCCTGCAAACCCCCTGCTATAGCGGTAAGTTGTTCGCCATGGTGCTGGAGCGCAGTGGTCTGTGCTTCTAGGTGCCCTCGGAGGGAAGCAGAGTCGGCTGGGTACATAGTGGCCAGATTGTTCTGTAACGATCACTGGCAACTTCATTTTCACATGTCTGATCTACTGCTATGGTTGAGTAGATCTAAGCCAACTAAAACTAGTCCAGAGTGAAGGATTTAGGAGGATTTCTGGAAGACAGGGAATACAATATGTGCCGAAATTGAATACAATATTAATCTCTATGCTATGTAGCCTCAAATGTACAGACAAATAGCACTGGATTACTACTGAACAAAACTTAAACAACCTGAGGATTCTCAGGCAAGTTCTGTAGTTTATGTAAATGGTTGTGTATTCCCAATGGACATCGGAGATACTGATATCCTTGTGTAAATCATTATCACTCTGAACATACAGCGATCAGCCACAAGATTAAAACCACCTGCTTTGTATTGTGCAGGTTCACATAGTGTAGCCAAAACAGCTCTGACACATCAGATACACAAGACTTATGGGTATGTCCTGTGGTGTCTGATATTGGGAAATTGGCAGTAGATCCATTTTTTCCTGTGGGTTTGGGGTGGGGCCTCCATGGATCAGACTTATTCCTGCACATCCAACAGATGCTAGATCAGATTGGGAACAGATTCACATAAATGCCAGGACCGAAGGTTTCCCAGGAGAACATTGCATTGCAATAAAAAATTTAATTCTGGAAGTTTAGGTTAGGTTTAGGCAAAGACCATACTTTGGGTTAAAATAACCATTTTCATTCTTACAACTTAATTATGTAAGTGACGTAATTCTAGTCCAGTTACGCAAGTAATGTTACTATACCACTCACATAATGTTAGTGACGTAATTTACTTCATTAACATATATTAACTTACTTGCATCACTTAAAAACAAATCGTTCTTGACTCTCGGCCAAACTGTGGACTTAAACCCCGGTCTCTACTGGGATAGTCTGGTGTCAACCCATCCAACCACGCTGATCAGTGGTTTTAATGTTGTGGCTGATCTGTGTATGCATCTAAAAAGAAATGTATTTTAATCCAAAGTATGGTATTTTCCTTAATGTTAGTAACTGTCCAAACCTCATAATGTGTCATAACTCTTGCAAACTGTTTCTCTCCAAGCTTTATTTAGAGCCTAACAGGATGCTACATATTAGGTAGGGTATGGGTAGGTAGAGTGTCATGGCTTGAAGCTTCAGGGCTCTGACCAAGATGCTGTATTTGATGAGTTAGGGTGAGAATGTGTTAGTCTAGGCAAGGAATGACAAGAGCCTGGACAAGAACCTACTTGCTTACTTGGTGAGGAACAGCCGTATCCTCCTTATTTTGAAGTGAATGATGTGGCACTGGAAGTCAACTGGTCATCCACTGTCACATATAGATTGCTTGCACTTCGATCTGGAGAAACCTGTGAGTTCTCAATGTTAATGGACTGTAGATGCCTCCCTTGTAAGGAAGACTTGCGGCGCAGACATCCACCGAATGATGTCAGCCAGACATGTATTTTTGCTGCCAGCTGTTTTTCAGAAAAGACAGAAGTAAGTCAGTGTCATCTGCATAGCTCAACCCGTGCGAATGAACATTCAAGCCAAGTGACTTGGTGTAAAGAGAACAGAGGAGGAGATGGGATGCAGAACATAGCCCTGGGGGATCCCAGCAGATCGGCTAAAAAGTCCTGACACAGATTCTCTCCTTTTCCCTGCAAGTGCGGTCCTCTGGGTCAGATGTGAACAAGTAGATTGAGACTACTTGAGGGTGAAGAGGAGAATCTGGTGGTTCACTGTGTCAAATGCTGCTGGAAAGTCCAGAGGGAAGCTGCTAAGGCGGTGTGGAGCTTCTCTGTGACAGCAAGGGCAGCCTTTTACCTGCTGAAGTGTCCTCCAGCTCCAGGGCTGCTGCTCTATCACTAAACATAGCTGCTCCTGTAGTCCTTGCCAAGGTAAGCTGCATACTGTACAAGGCAAGTATCCCTGGTGTAATAAGAACAGTAAACTTTATATGGAGAGAACGAAGGATTTAGATACACAGAGTTCAAACAGAGTTAAGATCTCATTCATTGTACGTTCACACAATCCTTTGATACACTGCTGCTTAATCGACCTGTTGTCATAATAAACCAGTTAATGTAACTCAATATTTCCCTTTCCTCTTTGACTCAGCAATAGTTGCTTGTGTTTAAAGCAGTAGAGCGATACTTATTGCTCTGCACAATAAACAGTGCTACATTGCTCAGTTAAATGTGGTTTCTCATCATCGGAGCTAAATTGTTTTGACCATATATTTAGGCTCGTTTATATAAAACCTCAAACCAGATTAATTGTGTCACAAGGCTGAAAACAGAAGACTCTGCTGCATAATCATAGAACTACATGCGCCAACAGAAATAGAGAGGAAAGAAGACAAAAGAGAGGATGCGCTGAGAGAGAGAGGAAGGACAAGCAAGACAGAGGAAGTGAGGGAAACACTGGATATATTGGAGGCACAGGAGATCTCTTTCTGTGACTAATTCTCTCCTGATCTCTCATTCTCCCCCTCATTTAGAAAAGACCTGTTCGCTCCCTCTCTCTCTGACACACACCCACACCACTACCACAACATGCACACTCTCTCACACACACACACGCAAAACAGTGCATACACCCACACACATCATTCCTCCCTTTCTCTCGTACATTCACATGATCTGTCAGACACACACACATGCATACTCACACAGGCAAAAAAAAAAAAAGGCGGAATCGCCCGGAGTGTTTGCAGCCCACACTGTTTCCTATGTGTGGATAAACCTACACACACACAGTGATCTGAGACAGAGGAAAAATTATATTTTGTCTTTTGATCCAAAGCCGTTTGATTTTTTCCGCCTCGCTTGCACAGCCACTTAGCAGCTGTACGCTTGTGTAACCAGTCTGTGCCGTTTTGTACTTGCAGCGTTGGATTTTCTTTTAGCCTGATTCTTGTTCTTAGAAGCCTTTTTTGTCATGTATGTGTTTTAATGTCATGGATTCAGAATACTCCGATCAGTAGGCCTCAGACCCCTACTTGAGAAGACCATGACCCACAGACCCACCGCATGGATTCTTTGCCGTCAGTATGATATTTCATTAAACTACTATCCATGCTGCACAAAGAGAGATTATACTGGTGAGAGTGAAGTCTGTGATCACTTGCAGTGAGTAACTTGGCTCGGGGCCATACTCTGGGTAAGGTCTTACTCGTTTCTAAGTTGTTTACATGAACCTTTGATATCCTGTGACTGAGCAGCCCCACTGCCAGAAATAAACCTGTTAAAGGAATAGTCCCTCCATGACTGAGCAGTAGTGGGTTACTTGTAATTCAGAGGGAGTAAGAAGTGATCCCAACAGTAAACTGTGCAGCTTTCTTGGCACTTTAACAAATGACTTGTGATTAAAGTACCCATAACACTATGTAAATTAGTATTTATTCAGACAATGCAAATATGTTTTTGCTGTTGCTTTAAAGCCTTTAAAACCTGATCCCGAGTAGATTTGCATAACATTAAATATTCATGGCTATTCAAGCAACAGTCAAAGCTATAGTTTGAAAAACAAATGTATATATCATTTTTTTTTATCTTCCACAGTCAAAAACGTATTTACCTGGTTACAACTGTCTGGGTTTGGTTTGATCAGATTTAATTGACAGCTGCATCTCCTTGGCAACATAAGGAGACAGTCTTCTAATATTACGTTCAGACCACAAGTGACAAAGTTATGAAACAGCCAAACGTGGCCAGCTCAACTTTGTTTTGTAGCGCCTCAGCGAGAGACAAGCATCAGGCATGTGTTTGTGGCTTTGTATCACTGGCTGCTCTGTCATCAGCAGTCTGAACACACCATAACTGTAGGATTTAATTATTATTAAAGTCTGATTGGTGCACCAAAGTATTTGACATCACCTCTTTCCAACTACACTTAAATTCTTTAAACCAGTCAGATGAGCTTTGACAAAAACACAAAACAATTCTCAATGAAAATAACCAACTGTATCGTTTGAGTTAAACCAACACTATGTCATCAAATGTTTTAACAAAAAGTATCTCAAATTAGTGATTACTAAATCTCTAACTCATGCCTTGGCTTACTGCAGTCTTGGCTTATGGTAGCTACTGTTAGCTAATACAAGCAGATTTAAGGCAAATAGTTGCTGTGTAACATACATTTCTCAGTCTGTTCACTGACTTTATAAATCTTCCCCACTCGTGCTACTGTTACAATACTTCAGCATTTTAGTTAAATATTACATTACTGTCACATTCAACTGCTGTTTAATAAAAGCTCTACAGTTGTGTTTAAAATTAACTGAACACGAGGCTGCTCTCTCTGTCAGAAAGTCTCATGTCTGTGGGACATTTAATCACACACAAAAAGTGATTCTACTTTGTACTGACACACCACTCTACATCACCGCAGCAAGGTGAGAAGTTAAATCAACGTGGGTTGCAAAGGAAATTACATTCTTCACAGTGCATGTCATAATTGAGGAAATTTGGGGCTGAAACGTCTTTAAGAACCTAAAATCATGTTGAGACTGAGACAGCTGTTCTGAAAATTTCAATTTGAACAACTGAAAGTGTTCACTGTGCTGGATTATCATATCTCGTAGCTTTCAAGTGCCTGGTTGATCATTTTCGCAGTGTGGGCCTCCCGACAGCCTTCATCTTCCACTGGTTCTACTTAGAAGGTAGAAAATCAACTTTGAATTATTTTTTTAAAAATAAAAACTATTTATCTATCATTATTTTGCACATAACCTATACAGTATTCTGTACTTTTGAAACAATATCCCATGGAGTGGGAAATGGGAACTTATACATGCCTTTTGCACCATTTGTTTTAATTTTTCCAGGTTTGAATATTCCAGGTTTGATCAATTTCTGATTAAGTTCTCATTATTTGAATAAAGCAGGCTATACAACATGTATTTAACAGTTAACGGAGCAATTTGTAAGAATTTGCCACCCGTCAAATTCATAGGTAGCATATCACCAGAGTAACTGCCAACCGCTGCAAACTGTAGCTGCCGTTAGCTTGTTAGCTCAGTTAGCCGTGCAGCTAGAGGTCCGGGCTGGTACCTCAGGGACCAGGGGATTGTTAGTTTGTACACCACTTGCAAAGGAGCTTTGGACCAGTAGGGGCTAACTAGCTAAGTAGATATCTTTGCAACATAGTACATAAATAATATATAATGCCAAAACTGCTATTTATTCACATTGTGTTGAAATTCTTTAATGTTTTTCAACTTAAACACAGCAGTGTAGCCACATACAAAAGGGTAGATAAGATTAAAAATAAATGTTGTTCTTTTTTTTTCAGAATTTAAAGTGCTTTTCATGAATTGGTTGTTTCAGGAGTGGGCTGGTTAAATATGCACTGTAATTATACCAAGATGAATTATTGAAGGGAACTCTCACAAGACACAAATTATACAATATCTTGAAAAAATAAATACACTAATGTAATAACTAACCTCACTCTCTCTACATCTTTCCCATTCTCAGGGCCTTGAAGCCTGTCTGAAGCTCTGCCTTTTCTGTCTATATATCCTTCCCACTCTCATTTCACTCACTGTCTCGACCTCCTCTTCTAAATGAAGCCGTTTATGTAACAGTGGAATCGCAATGTGACAAGCAGACGTTTTACCGAATTTACATAACATGATCAAAAATGCTCCGTGTCCTAGTGTGTGTGTGTGTGTGTGCGTGCGTGCGTGTGTGTGTAAAAACCTGATCACAAGTACCGAAAAAGCCAGAGACAGGTGTGGTCAAAGCAGCTCTTACTTGATCAATATGCAGGTTTTCAGTCCGTGATGAAGAGACAAACAAAGCAGGTGGTCATTAGAGTAGGAACAGATTAAGGTTTGGACCACTGAAGCTGGATAATCAGGCGGGGAGCTTAAAGCTGATTGTTGACGAGGAGCAGCTGGGTGGGCTGGTGATTGGGTCATGTGATGAGCTGAGGCGGGAAACTCAATAGTGACGGCTGCTGGGCAGGTGGGGAATGGTAGGAGAGGTTTGTATGAACACACAGCAGCTGTTTTGTGTGTCTCTGTGTGTGTGTCTGTTGGATTTATGTCTCAAAGTCATTTTACTTCCAGTGTCTGTTCTCTGTCCTCGGGCACAATTTGTCTATAACATACTGACTTAACCAGCTGCCTAGTGGGGTTTTTCCTGGTATGTGTGCACTTCTTTGCATTTTTATGTGCCTGGTAATTGCACTGTCCCAATTCTAAGGCATCATTTTATCTCTAGAGTACTAATTGTAGATTAATAGACGCAACTTGGTACAGCAGAACAAACAAAGCCTCGAACAACACATTTTTACAACCTGAACATTCAACGGAGCCGTTAAGTGATGTACAGCGGCAAGAGACATCAAGAGAAAGCTTCTGTTACAAAGAACTAATAAATAGCTCTTTTCACTTTTTTTTTTTGGCAAGGAAGGTCAGATCATTTTAATGACCACATTTCACTGTAATCAAAAGATCTGTCTGTTAAATCCATTAAAGTGTCCGTGGGTCGTGTCAGAACAAACCTTGCAATCTACAGAACTCATGGTGTGTGTCCTCAGGGGCGTAGTTTAATGCAAGGGCACCAAACACTTTCCCAAACTGCATATGACCAAAACAAGCTACACTCTCCGACAATAGCACAGACCACCCACTGGCTGTACCTGACATGACGAACGCCACTTGTGGGCCTTGTGCTCTTGGATTTCCAACCAGACCAACATGGCAGCACTGTTGGAAACTTTCTTTTATGTAACAAACATAACAGGAACACAGTTGCAGAATCTGTCTTCGTTTTTAACTTGACAATATTATATTTTTATAGTTTGTCAGGAGTTAACAGAGACAGCGCAACACCCCAGATTTGCATACAGTAGCCAAAATTGCAAATCAGGACATGAAAAACCCGATGGACACAGTGGATTCTGTGGACGTGTACCATCAAAGGATCCACTACCAACATTCAGGTACCAGACACCAGCGAATACCCCTTGAGTCCCTAGGTCCATGCCTCAATGAGTGAGAGCCAAATTAAAAGCTTCATGGATGGAACTTGTTCCTGGACATCGACAGACGCTTAATCCAATTGGGATCTGGGAAATTTGGCAGTTAGGTTGATGCCTTGAACTCTTTGACATGTTCCTTGTGATTCCCGAGGGAATTGTGCTTGGTCTGCTTACTGTTTGGATAGGTGATGCGTGTAGACTGGCATTCACATGAATGTTCGGACTCAAAGTTTCCCAGCAGAACATTACATTGTAACGAGACGATCATTGTTATTCACGTCACTTGTTAATGTCCCAACCTATCTTTGTTTATACCGTGAATACAGTATAAATTCATATATCTAATATACTCACATAATATTAATGTACTGACATCCCTGCAAGTGCACCGATGCATCACATAATTGGTAGCTGACGATCCGAGACAAACAGGAAACTCAGTGGGAAAAGTCAGATCAGACTTCTCAGCGCATAATCCAGTCTGAGTCAGCTCTCTGTCTGGAGTAAATAATTCAAGTGTCCCATGCCCGAAGTCAGGATTCCCTCAGATTCATTGTACATTCTTAATTTAGTCTGTAACAAAGACTATTTTCAGTCGAAACACTTTTCCTTTAGTTTTCCTCTGTTCATACAGAAACAACCAATGGTGACACAAGGTGAGAGACAGAGGGAGAGAGAAAGAACTAGATTTGTATATAAAAAGGATGATTTAAAAAGACTGATTGCGAAAGTAATAATACATGTGTAGATGGATTTTTATGATTAAAAATTAAATATGTTCCTATGGAGGCCAGTTTTGTCCCAGATGGATGGCTGGATATGTGCCCCAAATGTAATATCATCTCATCTTGCCATTAATGTTGCAGCTAAAGTTTTCAATGATTTTTTTTTCCCTAAAGCTGTTTTGATTGATAAATAACATAACAAATATGCAAAAACATCAGATAAATAATGTAAATACCTACCTGTTGACTGGTGAAACCTAATTTTGGCAAAGGTTAATCATGCAGACCCTGTGAAATACCACTGGAAATCCACTGAAAGGGACTCAAATCAGAGTGAGAAACTTAAGAGAGCAGAACTTCACATTAAATTCCTCTTATATGCTGCCACTTCTTAATGAATGTAGGCATGTTACAGACTTGGTCTCGGCCCAAACAAGCCTCGTGAGGAGGCAGGAGCCAGATATGCGCCACTTCCCTGCACTGTCTGAGGTCCAATATGCCAGACAGCTGCTGGATTTTTGCTCTCGTCTCCCAAGTCTTCTGTCAGTAAATGATCTGCCATAACTGTGCAGTACTGATGTGGAGCCAGCAGACAGGGCCAGTCCGACGGGGGTGTTGGCCAGCCCGCTGAGGCTGTTTTCACCATCCTAAGACTGTATAGAGCGGGGTCTTGTGGTAGTTCAGGGAGATATGAAAGTCTAAATATAACCCCATGTACTAGAACATCCTCCAGTCATGTGTGCGTACCACGTGTCTCTCACAAGATCAACATCGCCACCTCCTGCATTAGCACTTGGTGGTGGTGTGTAAATGTGTGTTTCTTTTCATTTGTGTTCGTGTTCATTAAATGTTGTGCATCTCACAATCTGCTAGGCTCTGTTTCAAGTCTACCCAGATTTGCTTCCAGAGGATCACATTAGCAGATGAGTCACCAAACTGCTCCATAATGTTGCAATAAATGGTAATAAACGCTTTTTGGCATTTCCTTTTCAAGTTTTTTGTGTCCAGAAACGATCAGCTCGAACAAAGATAAGTCCAGGAGTTGTTAGGTCAGAATTGGTCTGGCACCACACAGCATTCTCACTTCTAAAGATTGTGCCTATCCACCAAGCTTCAACAAATGTTTAGAATAAGACATCAGTGTCTCCTTTCGTAACAAGTTGACCAGTTCTCAAGAATTCCCTTACATATCTGACTGAAAACCAGAGGGTATGCCGCAACCACACCCCGATAGTACCTTGCTCTATCATCTAAATTAATTCAGAATAGGAACATAAATTACATATTGAACATCATCTTGTGCTGAAGAAGACTTGAAACTAGTGATTGAGTCCATAAACTCCTTAGGAAACTGTTTAATGAGGTAATTAATCAAGTGAGAAGGAGGGCAGTTTTCTCATAAACTTACATATCTGACTTTTTTTTAAAACCAGTGGAATCGTGTCCTGCTGTCCTGTAGAAATAGTGCACGTCACATTGATAACATGTTTAAGAAGACAAATCAATTTAATTTCCATAATTATGATTGTGAATTAATCATTTAAAAAATTTTGTTGATCCCAAATTGATTGTTCTGTTTATCTCTGTTTCAGAATTCTGACAGTTGGTTTCAGCTTCTAACAAGGTTTGTGAACCAATAGTATAACATGTTATCCCTGTTTCGTCAGCGAATGGCAAAAGCCTTGGTAGTTGCCAGTTTGTGGGGGAAAAAAGTAAAAATAAGTTCTAAAATATGCGCTCAGCAATATTAACATTAGCGAGTGTGAAAAACATTAGCATTAGCTAGCTGTTGTTAGCATTGTACATTTTTGCTAGCCACCATTGGCAACATCAATGATTGCAACAACTGGCAACCACTTGGGGAGGCAGATCTGAAGAACATCCGTGTGAATCCAACAGAACGAGGAGATGGAGTGCTACACTTAGTCACTGAATGTAATCGATAACAACTTTAAGGCACTTCTGTGTTAGCTACGCTTTCTAGATCGGTCAATGGTGTTGTCAGTCAAAAGGTAAAATTCAGGAATTAAATTTTGAGGAATCAGATGGAGATTTCCGCTCCAGCTGCTGCCAGTTGTTTCAATTTTGCCTTGTTAAAGGGTGTAATCAGAAGATATTGTCCAGGAGAAATTGTATTTTAAAATATGAAAACTTCAAGCAAAAGAAACAACAGAACAGTTTGCAAAGAGCGAGAGAGAGAGAGTATAACTCCAGTGTAAAACCAAAGCTCAGCTGGAGTTCACCCAAAGTTCACTCACCTCCAACTGTGTCTGTAGTCCTTGTCGCCCACGTCTCACCACCCACCATCTCACCCAAATTTGGCTTCATCGTAAATTTCCTTCCCAATATTTCATGGACATTGACGCATAAATGAGCAGGGTAAATTGAACTTGTGATGACTTGTTTCTGTTTTAGCACAGTCACGTGAATGAAAGAGATAATTGCTGTTTGAATTCGAGCACCGATACGTGAGAGTAAGTACGTGCATGTGGGCGTGAGAAAGAGACACAAGGTCTCTATGAGGGGGAGAGAGAGACAGAGAAGGACTTGTAGTAACAGTGAAAATGTGTGTGTGGACCTTTTCAGTCTTTTGGAGAAGGATTTTTAAATCAAAGTCCTCCTCGTTCTACTGTCCATGTGTTAAACTGAACGAGCCTTCTCCCTCCATCACGCTCACTTCCTTCCCTAATTTGCCTCTTCCCACTTGCCTACACCCCTCCTACCCACTCCATCACCCCCTTCCCCGAGTCCCTCCGTGCCCTCCCTCTCTCCCCAAATCTCCCTCCATCCATCCTTCCCTCCCTCTCATCTCTCTCTTTATCCCTCTCAAAGGGAAATATCATGGAGAATTTGGCAGGTACTCCAAAGATAGAGAGTGGGCTGAGAGAGAGAGAGAGAGAGATAGAGAGAGACAGAGAGGCAGAGCAGAGGAGAGGCAGAGCATTAGAGGGAAAAAGAGAGGTAAAGAGGAGAGAAGAGCTTGAACAAAAACGCCCTCACATTTAATTTTCGGATGGCGGTTTGTGTTTGCTGTGAATAATTTATTGTGTCCTCTCTTCTGCGTGTTCTGCATCTGATAGACATGTTTATTTAATGCCGGCGTCTATCAAATATGTAAACAACAACAAAAAAAAGACACTGGTTGTTCAAAAATGGCTGCAACAAGATGTAAATGATCGCTGTTGAGGATACGTGAGCCCTCCTGTCGCATTTGTCTGCAGTCGGAAAAACAACTTAGAGTCACACTAAGGTCGGAGGTGAGCCGCACAGCAACGGTGCCAGAGCATCTGGGGCTTGTTTGACTTGCTGTAGGGAGGCGGCGGCGGGGGGCCTCTTTCCTACGGGGTGCTGATCTCGACTCCTTTGATTAAGAGTCTTTAAGCATATTAGTCTGAGAATGGTCCTGTTGGGAGCTTATATCAAAGAGGCAGGAGCATCCTGTAAGTGTGGCTTTGAACCAGATCTGAGCCAGTTACAGCTCCAGTCAGCGATGTATTTTGGTGCCCCCTGTTGAGAAACTCCACTGTGGTGGTAAAAAAAAAAAGGGGGCGGGGGGAGTGATATAGAGCCAGAACAGTTAGCATGGACATGGGAACGAGGGGGGCTGAGGGGGCTACAGTACCCCCCACAACTATGTTAAAAAGCATCAATTGATAATAAAAAAAGGGTGATGCAGGCTCGCAGCAGAGCTAGAGAAAGACAGAGATGATCATTTGGACGAGTGAGAAAGAGGGAGCTGTACCATTCTGATGTTTATTAATCAAGTTTATAAACCATACTGCAAATGGAAGTCACACAGCGTTTAAAAAAAATTACACTGATAAAAGACAGAGATGAAGAATAAATGAGATAATCATTGAAAAACAAAATAATACAATAAATAAATTAAGTGAATAAATAAAAAATAATAATACAAAAATAATTTAAAGATAAATAAGACAAAATGATTTAAAGATAAAACAAAATCATTTTTATTATTTGTTTCATTTTTCAGTGTAACTTCTCTCAGTGCCAAGTATTTGTTCAGTCAGTGCCAATACAACTCGATCAAATATAAATGTTTCAATGCCAGTTGTCAAAATAGTTGAGATCCATTTACTCCTGTCTAATATGAATACCAGTATGTACACACATACAGAGACAGTGTCAGAAAAGCTGAGATTCATACACTCCTGCCAGACACAAATACAAGAAAGGGACATTATACATAGTGTTATGATCTGCGTTGCGCAGATCCTTTTTTGTTTTGTTTGGCTGGTTTTGTCTTCCCTACATCTGTCCTCCTCTTTTTACCCCTCCCCTGTCTGTTCTCCCTGTGTGGGCGTGTCTTCCCCCGTGTTCTTCATTCATTCATCAACCATCAACCTCCGGAGTATAAGTCGCATCAGTCAAAAAATGCATCATGAAGAGGAAAAAAACATATATAAGTCGCACCTGACTATAATTATAATTTATTTAGAAATTTATTTCACAAAATGCAAGACCAAGAACAGACATTTAATCTGGAAAGGCAAGTTATTAAACTACACAATAGCACACAGAACAACAGGCTTAGTAGGTGTCCGGCATGTTAACGTAACAGCTGTTAGCCCCACCGATCAGCTGTTAGCAACGCTAACTTTCAAACCGACACACTCAATACTCTGTGGACTGTCCATCATTGCTCCGTTGGTCCTCCCTCCACCACAACCTCGGGGATATTCACCTCCTGGCTCCTTTGTCACGGCGATGTTGGATGGTCGCTGCTCCACCGTTGCTAGCGGGGTCTTCAGGTGTGCAGCGCAGGAGCTCCTGGACCTCTGCTGTCTTGGTCTCCTGCATCGCCCTGCTGTGTGCAGGGGCCTCCAGACGCAGTTTGATACGAACCGGTGCTATTCCCTCCGTGCAGACTGACAGGTGCTCCATTTATTCTTTGTAACGTTTACTCCTTATATATATTTTTATATATAAGTCGCACCTGACTATAAGTCGCAGGACCAGCCAAACTATGAAAAAAAGTGCCACTTATAGTCCAGAAAATATGGTAACCCATTATAGGAGAGCTGGTCCGGTGCCTCCTGGACAGGGGCTAACACAGTGTTTCCTTTTTCAGTTCAGGTTTTGAGCCCATTGGTCCTTAAAAATGGTTTCAAATCTGAAAAATCCAGCTAAAATCAAACACAATTCACAAAGCTTTATCCATTTCTGCTCAAGGAGGTTTGTTTTTGATTGCCATGCACAACCTGACTGCTGCATCGCTTCCTGATTTTCCAATCTGCAGAGCGGGTCGAGGGTCATAACATGGGTGCGTTAATAAATATCAAATATATCATCAATGAATGTTGATGTGAATGCTTTGTAAAGAGGCCTGGTCTTTCTTGCCAATTCAAGCAAAATGTGACTGCTAAGAAACATTAAAGCAGACAAACTGGAAGGTAATTCAACTCATATAAGTGGCATAAGTACTCATGACTAATAACTCACTGCGTGGTCTTTTATATGATGTATTATTATTAAAATGTTTCATATATTGTCCTATGTGTACCTTGTGATGTTTTGTTCATTCATCTATGTCATGAAAGAGGTAACAGTCTGTGTTAACAATCTGCCTGCTGGCAATAGCACAGAGGATTTGTTTAGTTTTAACTGCTATGTAGCATTAGCTTAGATTTTAATTTAACCTAAATAGGACAGCGCTGCTCTGCCTTTCTGTGGCCACTCGCGGTTTCACAGAGAAAAATTCCCCTGTGGTCCAAAGAGCATGTTCCCCATAGACATCTGTAAAACAGTTGACAGGACACCTCAAACTGCTAACAAGGTTGATTATGACTCTATTATGAATTTATGATCCATGAAGGTTTTATGTCTGTACATCTTTCCTTGAGCCAAGAAAAGCTATTTAAAAATCGGTGATGTCATCACAATGTAAAGCCTATGGGCCGAGCAGGAGAAACAAGAGAAACATATTCAGAGAGCCACATACTGTTACCATGAAGTAAATCCGTAAACTTTGGCAGATGCACCAGGCAATCGATTGTCATCGGACTGAATGGTTGACATCTTTAGGTGCGCACTCTAGTTTTATTAAAATCTACAGTTTTAAGATAGTTCAAACGATCCTTTCTTTTAAAGAAATGTCTCCTCATCACTGCTGCAAGAACGGCTTGAATTTAATTAATTTCAAACTTTATTTAATCACACTCTGAAAACCTTTCGTATTACTGCTTCTGCACGTAAATTGGACTAAAAATTGTTCTTTATTCTTTAAAATTGACTTGTCACCCATAAATATTCCATTTGTTTTGAAACTGTGAAACATTTGATACATTTGTAATTTATACCATGGTAAACTGCAACAGAATATTAATATGGAACAATTTAAAATCTTCCTCCTCCTCTACATGTTAAACTGACAAGTTCTCCCATTGCAATTCACAATGAAGACTTTTTCTCTAAAGAAAGCAAACTGTGCATAGCTGAAAATACTTTGTAATTCACATTCACAGGCTGTGCTTGCATCAGGATATTTGAGAGCGAGTATATGTCTTCATTTCATTGAACTGACAACACAAATTCAGCAGTCAGCTTTGCGGCTGTGGCCATACTGCAGTAAAAGAATATGACTGTAATATTGTATTCACAGAGTCATTACACATTGAAAGAAGTAACCTGGCCTCCTGTTATACTCAGAATTCTGAAAATCATTCAGAATGAAGAGCTTTAATGTGCCAAAGTGGTTTACAACCTGGGGGTCAGACCCCCACGAGGGGCCATGAGATGGATTCAAAGAGATCACAAAATGGTTGATGATTGATATTTTCTTGTCAAATGCTGTAAAGTTTAACCTCTGTGGGTTTATAAAAAGTTAATCAGATGAAACAGTCAAAGTCATGGTAATTTATTCCACAAAGTCCTTTTCTTTGTCAAAATCTGGATACATTACCATCACTGCAGCTCCACCTTGGGAGTGTAATTCTAGTAGTCCATCCATCCATCCATCTTCTTCTGCTTATCCGGGGCCAGGACGCGGGGGCAGCTGTCTGAGCAGGGACACCCAGACTTCCTCTCCCCGGACACTTCCCCTAGCTCTTCCAGAAGGATCCCAAGGTGTTCCTTGGCCAGCCGAGTGACATAGTCACTCCAGTGTGTCCTGGGTCTTCCTCGGGGTCTCCTCCCCTCCCTGGGGCATGCCTAGAACAAATCTAGAGGAAGGCGTCCAGGGGGCATCCGATACAGATGCCCGAGCCACCTCAGCTGGCTCCTCTCGATGTGGAGGAGCTGTGGCTCTACTCCAAGCTCCTCCCGGGTGACAGAGCTCCTCACCCTATCTCTAAGGGAGCGCCCCGCCACCCTGCGGAGGAAACTCATTTAGGCCGCTTGTATCCAGGATCTTATTCTTTCGGTCACAACCCAAAGTTCTTGACCATAGGTGAGGGTAGGAACATAGATTGCCGGTAAATTGGGAGCTTCGCCTTTCAGCTCAGCTCTTTCTTCACCATGACAGACCGATACAACAACCGCATTACTGCGGCCGCTGCCCCGATCCGCCTGTTAATCTTGCGCTGTCCAAGACACACAGCCAGGGGTCAGATGACACGACCACAAAGACGATCATTGACCTCCGGCCTAGGGTGTCCTGTTGCACTGATGCTTGAACATGGTGTTCGTTATGGACAAACTGTGACGAGCACAGTTCAGCTACAAGTCCAGCAACAGAAACCCACTCGGGTTCAGATCAGGGAGGCACTGTCGCTGCCCATGTGAGCGTTGAAGTCCCCCAGTAGAACAACGGAGTCCCTAGTTGGAGCACTTTCCAGTGCCCCTCCCAGGGCCTCCAAGAAGGCCGGGTACTCTACACTGCTGTTCTGCCCATAAGCTGAAACAACAGTGAGAGACCTATCCCCGACCCGAAGGCGCAGGGAAACGAAATGAGCAAGCTCACACCAGCTCACCCCGGGCAACTCCAGAGTAGAAGAGAGTCCAGGCTTTCTCAAGGAGTTGGGTTCCAGAGCCCAGACTGTGCATGGAGGTGAGCCCAACTATCTCTAGCCGGAACCGCTCAACCTCCCGCACTAGCTCAGGCTCTTTCCCCCCCCAGCAAGGTGACATTCCATGTCCCCATGGCCAGAGTCACCGTCCGGGGAGGAGTAATTCTAGTAGTGTTTAATGCATCCTTACATTAATCTACTGGCCTCAAGTAGTGATGGTGCCGCTGAAGCTACAGAGGTCTGGTAAGCTATTTCTAACTTCGAGCACCCAGATATTTTTCATTTCCAGATTTTTAGTCTTTAACCCCAACTGACGCTGACTCATGTGACATCCCTTGAGGCGGTTGACCAGATTTTATGAGCAACTCTGCTGAAGCGACTTTATATAAGGCTTTATACAACTGTTTCACATATCCAGTAGAGCTCCCTAACACCTGTAAACAGAGTGTGATATGTCAAGTCAGATCAGAGAAAGACAAACACACCATCTATACAGTACATAGAGTTCATAATCAGTTGAGTAGCAAATAAAAACGGGTTCATCCTGCAACTATTAGATTGGTAAGAAACAAATAAATTGATGAAGTTGCAGGTGCGTTTTTGAACATTTCAACAGTTCATTGATTTTCAATGGTGCACATGTGTGTTGTACTTTCCTAACGCCTGGACCACAATCCCTGCATGAGTAACATTCGACGTCTGTGTCACTAAACTGCTGAGTGTTACATGCACACCTAGCTGCAGCGCCGCTTCTCCCAGCCCTATCTTTCTATTTGGAGTTTGCCTTTGATAATGATCGATAATGATGATGATGTGATGATGTGACCCTCACTCTGTAGTGACCAACTTCACATAAGAACAAAACCACACAACTGTGCCTTTATGTCTACAACTACTGCCGTTCCGTTCCGTTCCGTTCCGTTTTCTTGCCCGCTTTTTCCCTCACGGGGTTGCGGTGATGTTATTGTCCCCCTTTTTCAGGGGGATTACTGGAGCCTATCCCAGTGACTCGTTGGGCGAAGGCCAGGGTACACCCCTGAATGAGTCGCCAGCTCATCGCAGGACCCTTACTGATGGCAGAGGCTAGGGTTTAGTATGACAAAGGCTTATACTGACTTTTTCATCATTAAAAACAATGAAATTAACTACCTTCCAGAGGAAATCAGATTGACTGTGATCATAAGAATTCAGCAAGAATAACAATTTTATTTTTGCTATAATATCTGGGCTTAACAGGTTTAAACAGCCAAGTCATGAGGCTAAAATGTTGGCAGTTTACGTTTCTGCAAACCAAAAATAAGTTCATTTATTTGTACGTGTCATAGGCTACGTACCGCTTTGACATATTCTCCAAACATGTTATATCACGTTCGACTTTCATGTGGAGGTGGAGTAGATGGTGGTTTAGTTTTGGGCAAGTGGGCTGCCGAACTGGTGACCACTGTTTGAGTCTGTATTTCAGCATTTGTAAATGTGAAAACAGTGGATATGCAGTTTCTGCAAACCAGAGATATTTTGAAACTTACTTTCTTTATATTGCAGCATTACGTTTTGAGTACAGTAGGTTCAGTTTTCAATTTCATGTTGTGACAACAGTGTGAGTTGCTAACCAAGTGGATGCAAATAATACTTGGTTAGGGTTAGGGGAACATGTTTTAGCTCCAATTTTTGGGTCAAGGTCTCCTTATTGAAAAACCTGCAGTGGCTTCACACTTGTTTAAACACAGTCTCGAACAGCAGTCCTGTCTTGGCAGACACTTGCCTGTTACCACACCACCCACTGAACAGCTGATATGACCATCAGGTCATAAACATGTGATGTCAAAATGATTTGTACAAACACCAGTACGGTAGCCTGTTACATGTACAACCACATATTGTGGCGAAAAGGGTTGAGTATTCCACATGATGAGTATTAATGAGTAAACTCTAAATAATTCCCTACAAATCTTAACTATCAATTAAGGGAATTGTTTCATAGTACTTTTATGTTGCACCATTTGCAGAACGATTTAATGTCTCTCAACATTTGTCTACTGTGAATTAATTGTTCTGGACAAACAGTACCTAGAGAATGTGAGAATATGAGGCAATGAAGCGGTAGAAAATAAAGTGTTCCTAATTTCCTCAGTATGAAAATAAAACTGGTAATTAAATTGGCTCTGTGTAAATACACGGTGACAATGGCTAATGTGAGAAAAATACACAAAAGTGAGGGCGACATCATCCAGACCTGTGCCGTTATTGTTTCTTCAAACGATGACTCTGCTGTTTTGTTATTGTCATAGCTCTTGTTGTTGATCATGTTATTGTGGTTGCCATTTTGGCCACTCTTTTTATTTGTTACCCCGTTTGTGTATATTGCTGTTTGATCCAGTGTACCAGAGGAGCAGCTCACAGAAAGAAAATGAGTCACATCCATCACACACACACACACACACACACACATACAGTTGGTAGATGTGATCATAAAGAAACAGCATGAGACTGTTAAACATTTTATCAACTCTTTGCTTTCTTGATATTGTCACAAAAACACTTCCTGCTGTGTTGTTTTATACATGAAATCAGTGTAGTTTTCACGCCAGGCTTATGTATTCATATACAAGTGATCCAGAGTTTGTGTGTGAAAGGAATCATGTGCCTGTGTACTTGGCAAGAAGCACCAAGTGCTGCAAAACGCCTCTGTGCACGTTTATGCGTGTGCACACAATCACGTGTGTGTGCTCGCAAGCCTGTGCACTTGGCATGGCATGTCGAGCACTGTAAGCCCATTTCCCAGCGTGGGATTTGATATACAAAACACCATCCAAATACTTCCTGGAGCGCATCCAATGAAATACAACGGGAGCGAGGCGCCGTCCCCCATTGGCTGTAAGGCAGGAAGAGCTTGTTTATCAGGCGAGATTGACTCCTGACAGCTTTATTGTGCAGAGCATCCCTAGATGGCTGGATTATAGCGGGCAGGAGAGGGGAGAGGAGCGGAGGACGGGAATTAGAGACAAACAGAAAAGAAAGTTGGAGAGAAAAGAAGAGATAAGCAGTGAGAAAAGAGGTGGGAGTGAGTTACACATGTGCAAGTCACACATAAGTCATGTTTGTCACGATCAGGCCAGTCAAGTATCTTGTCAAATTGAAAAAGTCACAGAATTTAATTAACTGTTTAATCCAGTCCCTAATTGACCCTTCACTAAGCCCCACCCGTCTTGGTTACTGTTGCCACACCTGTCAAGTTTTACATTCTGGAGCAGCACATACTTTATAAACTGAATCACTATGTTTAATTAAAACATAGTGGGTAGACGCTGCATAACGCACTAGTTTGCTGTTTTCATATCTCATTTTTCACGACACTTTCAGTGATGTTTGGTCAGATATCTAATTTACCTGTTGGGCCACAGACTAAAGAAAATGACAGCATACATTTAGCCTGAACTAGCAGTTAGTCTGAGATGTCACTGTAACACAGTACGTAAAATAAGCACAGTAGAAACGTCAGATGAAGTTGGACCAAACCTTTTTCAGCAATGTATCTTTACAGCTGAAAAATGACAGAAATAAATAGATTTGCATTCACTGACCAGCCACAACATTGACACCACTGATAGGTGATGTGAACAACATCAGTCATCCCATTACAATGCAATGTTCTGCTGGGAAACTTTGGAGTCTACTTGACACAAGTACAGGACCAAGTACACTCCCCATGGCGATGGCACTTCCTGATGGCAGTGCCACCCACAGCAGGACAATGAACCCTCCACAAAAACTGTTCAAGAACAGCTTAAGGGACACAACTAGGATTCAATCGAGTCTCTGTGGGACATGCTAGAACAAGTCCAATCCATGGAGGCCCCATTCCCCAACATGCAGGAACCAGAGGATCGACTACAAACATCCGGGAGCCAGACACCACAGGAAATCCCCAAAGGTGTTATGACTATGACTTGACAGATCAGAGCTGTTTGGGCTGCACAATGGGAACCTTCACAATATCAAGTAGGTGGTTTAATGTTGTGACTGTTGTATATCCACAATACAAATCAACCACCAGTTGTCTATCCAGAAATAACGACTGCTGATCGCTCAACCTCACGTTGATTTGGTCTATGCTTTGCCGTTGGGTTATCCTTTTCAAATGAAATCAACCCCTCTAATTTGACTGGTAATACATGCAACATTCTGTGGCTCTGATAATTTATTAACATAAAATACAATACTGTGATGTTTTCTAGCTATGGGAGTCGAAATCCTTTGGCCAATCAGGCACAACTATGTCATTAAAGAGATATCTTCATCAAAGTGGATGGACTTGCCATATATATCTAGCTTATTGAATCTTTTACTGTTGTTAAGATTTTGCTGCTTTGGTGTTCTGTCCAATGTGACATTACTGTAGCTAACTAATTTCATCGCTGTAGATAAGTGCAGCCACAATTTTTATTTTGATAGTTGTTTGTTCTTATTACACAACTTTACTACGAGCCCAGAGGACCAGAAAACAGGTCAGTCTTCCCACATTTCCTAAGCTGATTACAAGATTCATTATTAGAAGGTAGCTCATCTCAATTTCTGTGAATTGTGAACATTAAAGTACCCAAGGGTCTTTACAGTATGCAGACTGTTATACCAAACTTGGTGTTTAATGATAGAGCAGTATTCCTTCACAGTAAAAATTGCAGTTACACCATCACTAAGAATCTTTTTGATTCACTTCGATCTACAGGCACAATCGGCACACGTCATTTACTCAATAACATCATAAACTAACTTGCAACGATGTGTTTGCCACCAATGGACATGTATTAGCTTACAATTTTCATCTTTGAGTCTTTGGGGAAGAGAAGAAAATTGTGAAGTGGAATTTTATTTTTTTTTCTTTCCGTGACATTTTTTTTGACATTGTGCTATTATTTTTTTCAGTTTGGTGTGGGCACTTTATTTTCACAGAAAAGGAGCCTTTTTTTTCCTACATTTTGAAACACGAAGTACACTGAGGTCGGTCTCCCACCACTAACCCTGCAAGAGGAGTCTTAAATATGCGCTTAATGTCCACATATACATGAAATATAATAAAAAATGTGAGGCTAAAGCTGCATGTACTAGTGAACATGAAAGTGAACATCTTCACCAGTGGATGATAGGGCTGTCACTTTTTCAAAAAATCAAGTTCGAACGAATTTGAAATGACACGCAATTTATTCGAATACATTTCAATACCCCCCCCCCGACAACACCACACGACATCAGGTTCCAGTTCCATTACGAGGTCCCGAAACAATACCAATGGGCCGCATATCCTTGCATATAAATCTTGCTATGTTGTCGGTGACGGCATTTTTACGAGCTGCTGGCAAGGGGCCTGCTGAAGCTGAGTGTGCCGAGTGCAGTCAGACGAGGTTGTACACTCACCTGCTAACGTTAGCTTATGAGGTTGTAAGCTAGGTGAGTCTGGAGATTTGTTGTCGTTGTAGAGTAAGGCAGCTGCATTGTACAAAGTCGACAGACAGCTTTATCTTTGTTAGTTACTTTTCCATCTACGGCGTAGAACCCAAAATACTTCCATACACTACTTCTCAGATGCTTTGGTGTCGTGATTGTCTGCTCAGGACGGCTTTGTTCGCTAGTGTCCTCCATTTTCGTAGGGAACAACATAATATTACTAGCTGAATTGATAGGGCAAGGGTCAATAGGGCGTGCAACAGGTCAAGCTGATAGTGAAGTTTTAGAGCGCCCTCTGCTGGATCACAAGGCAAACTACTTCAAACGGTCTTTTGCGCTTATTTGTTGCGTACATTTTGAATTTGAACAGGTCATTACATTCGAAAAACAACTTTTCCCCCCCACTTTCGAACGAATACTCGAATTTCGAATAAAAAGTGACAGGCCTAGTGGGTGATGATCCATGGAGATGACAGGGAAAAACATAACCGGAAACCATCAGGGAGTAACTGTAGCTTACGTACGCATGCTGTCATACGTAGAATCTCTTTCCATTGTGATAGCAATTGTCGCGAGTTTAACTCATCTGATCCACACAATCCACTAAGCGGCAGCAGTGCACCTGAAAGCTGACTTCCAACTGCCATTAAACACCAAAAGCAGAAACAAAAAGAAGAAGACTGAGTTCAAACGAGACACCGGAGCTAGAGGACCCGCCCGCTTCTTTCACATCAGCTGTGTGGGAGGACTGGACTGGGACAGCAAGTTACCGTTGTTCGACAGTGTATGTGAACGGAGTGTAGGGGAAGTACACTACTTGATAAAAATGGTGGATTGATGGTGGATTTTTGTGATGACGAGGTAATTTGAAAATATTACGAGAGTAAGATTTGAAACTACGGCCTTTAACTGAAATCTTTCTTGTGCTTAAACGATGGGGATCAAAGCTTCAGACAGATACCAACTCTCTCATGTGTGTGTCCAGCAGGAAACTGGGCTTTCAGCCTTACTTGGTTGTAGATAGATTGACTCCAGATTGTTTAATCAGGCGTTATTGCTTGGATCTGTGTCACTGATCCACTGCAGTAGGAAGTTGCGTCTCGTCTCCTGATGACCGGCTCCCTCCGTTCAAAAGCCCAGCGGGAAGTTTTCGCTTGGGTGCGCTGGAGGCAGAGAGTTGTCGCCTGCCGATATTATCCTTGTTCGGCTGGAACTCAATACGTCTTCTTGAACAGTCAACTCGCGTTACTGCGACGTCTGTTTTGTTGATGATCAATGTTTGATTAAAGAGTTTTAGAATGGTTGATCTTCAGCTCTGATCGTGAACAGTTCAGCTCCTGTGCAGAACAACTAGAGGATGAAACGCTGGCCGGGCAAATCTTCCGTCGTCATTAAGAATACAAGAACTCGAATAAATTCACCTTGTGAATAAGGCAACTGAGACTTGACTTATATATATATAGACTACAAAAAGAATAAAAAGATAAGTTTCGATGTCACTGGAGCTTTCCAAAGTAAAGGCACTTAGAAAAGTTCTTCAAAAATTCAGCGCGTGTGTAGCAAAAACGAAGTAAAGTAAAGTACGGAAATAAAAGTTCGAACGAGAGTAAATATAAAGGAAAAATCCTTAAGAAAAAGTTACAAGAGCGGCTACAAGGGAGTAACAATAGAGGGAGAAAATACGCATTCTCTCATTTATATATTTTAGTCTGAAGGCGGTCCGGGAGGCGGACTGATGAAGTCACTTCCTCCGGTGGCATCAGAGCAAGATGAACGGAACTTTATTAATCGTTTTATCATCTTATTAACCTCTTCAGCTCTAGGCCTCTGGCTCAGGCCTCTGCTCGAAAATGACATGCCCATAATGAATAGAGTATATCTCTGCAACTACATGGTCTATATGAATAATCTTGGTATCATAATAAAGGTAATACTTGTGAGATTTCAGAAAAGGTTTATGCATTAGTATATATGTTACTGGGCCAGAGTAAATGAAGATGGAACACAGCATAAATGAAAGATTTCATTTCCGCCTAACAAAATTGTACACTTTTAGAGTGAATATCCCCTTTAAATCATGCAGTTGCAGCCCAAAACCTCCAGCAAATAATAGCTAAAGCTCTGAACATTACCTGTGCCAAGACTGACGCTAATAAAGTAAAGCAGAGCAAAGTTAGAGAGGTTTTAGTAGAGACATTTTTCAGGTGGAAATTAGCCATTTGGGCACACCCATCTAAATACTGTTGGAACTGAGCTGTCAATCACCCACACAGTTAGTTTTAGCGACATTTTGGCAATACATTGGTCAATTTGGATGATTGACACCTCTATCGAACCGTCAGAGCCAATTGAATCGAGGTGCATTCCCCAAATGACAACAACACCATGGCAACAACACTAATCCGCCAATCACAAGGAGGCAAATACACTGTTTGCGAAGACAAGGGCCCTACCTACTCCACATTATACCTGCCCTCTCGGAAACAAAACCTTTCCTGAAC
>OMLP01046668.1:9336-30580 GCA_900302685.1 Spondyliosoma cantharus
ACAATTCTGAGTTGGGATTTCCTCTCCAAACCTAATAATTCTCACATTCAGCTTCTCTCTCTGCAAAAACATTTTTTTTTCTGGGCTGCAAAATACAAATAACAAAAGTACGTTTTCTTTTTACAGATACTTAATTCACATTTGCATACATACAACAGCGATATGCACCTTATTCTCACCTGTGATTGCTGGAAAGCTCCTTCTGATACCTTGTACTTGTTAATGAAGAGTTTGACATAGTAGAAGCTGAATATATTGTTTATCATGCCAGCTCCCAGTGTAGTCATAGCATAGGCAAAAGCTGCAGGATTGATCCCAAAGTTGATCAGGCATCGGCCTACATTCATTCTGGAGTACCGTACACCTGCGGCAGGTTTCTCCTCCATTGTCACGGCAGCACAGGTAACTTAATCACCGAGTTACCTGTCGGTCTGACAACCTGGAGTGAGGCAATGCAGTCGCTTGGAACAACTATTTCGCGTCGTTGTTGTTCTTTAGCATTGCTGATAATTACAGCTATTAGCAAAAGTAGTGAAAGTAGGCATTATTCCCGAGCAGAAAACGGTCCAGTGCTGAGCTTGCCCTTGTCCCAGCTGTCTCAGTAAAATGATATCCAGAAGTCACGATGAATTAAACTGACTTAACCTCGACGTTTTCAGAAGATAGATCATCATCAACTCCCCGAGCAACTGAAATGTTGTCAAACTCGATTTTTGTCTCTGCCGGGAGAGGCGGGGTTCCAAAACAACAAACAAACATCTGATTGGACCAGACGAGATCTCTGGCTCCCATCGCTGCTTTGTGATTCGTCAGAAATAAATGTCTGTCAACGAAAGCAGGAAGTTACGACTAGAGTGCCCTCTAGTTACGATAAGAAAAAGTTTTTTTAGAAAAAAAAATGTAGTCTTTCCTGCATACATTACACTGTCAAATGTGTTAAAAGAGGATGAATATTCAGAAAAAATTAAGTAAAAGTTATTTTCTCCTGTCGCGGTTATCTGCCACCTACCGGATGTCGGAGTGCATAAGAGATTTGCCACGTTGCCTTAGACAACAGGGGGACTTAAAGCCTCGCGCAACGCCGGGAGGATGTAGTTGACATTTCTCCACAGACGGGAGTGGACAGCTTCAAGCTGCTAAACAGACACGCAAACACACACACCTGTGTGTCAGGTTTCTGACAGGTGGAGAGACCGTCCTCGCCCCGCGGCTGTATAATGTTAACTGACATGATTTTGGAGGAAGAGTTTGACAAGAATGGAGAGTCTTGGTATCACCCACAGGACCTGGAAAACGGTGAGACGCACCCTAGACTCTGTCTGACTGTGTGGGATGACATGTTATTACAGTTGCATACAGGCTGCAGAATAAATAAGGTAATTATTATTACATCAGCTTGTTGATAAATGCACTTATTTTAATTTTGACGTTGTGATTATATGAGATTTCTTGAAATTACATGAAACAGATCCTTACAAATGGGCTCCCACATGAAATTATATTTTAGTATTTTCATTCTTGTGACACAGAAGCACAGTAGTCATGGGGTAAAAGCTGTGCTCAGGCTTTCCTGAGGCTGTCACAGTTCCTGTGTTGATTGTTTTCAGATTGCTTTCCATGCATGTTGTCTGTGTTTCTCAGGAAGGTGTGTTTGAGATAGAAGAGTACTTATTTAAAGGGGCGCTATGTAGTTTTGGAGAAGAAATATAAAAATTCAGAATTTTAGTTAGTTGAGCAGAATTTCTTTCCCAAAACTACTTAGTGCACCCTAATGCTCAAGATAAATTGCAGTCCTATCAGACCAGTTGTATAGATCCTGAAAAAAAAGTTCAGGTAAGTTAACAAGTACGGTCATTGATATTAAGCAATAAACAGGATATAATAAAACCAGATTAGAAGCTTGGATTATGGAGCCGATAAAATATGGAATTTGAAAACACCACCTTGGGATCTGGCAGATTATGATGGCCATTTTGATAAATCAATCAAAGAAATTAATAATAAAATAATACAATTATTAATTGATAAAGAAAACAGTGACAAGCTGCCAACGACAATGATAGTATCAAGATAAAATGTGATCATTTCTGCACTGCGTGACAATCTTATGTCTAACGAGGAATTCAAAGCACCCTTAAAAGGCTAAATGAAGGAATGTTGTTTTTATTCGCTACATTGTGATGTCAGTTTCACAGAATTTGACATGCGCTGAGCTGAAACAATTTATAAAGAAGTGTATGTGAATGTGAATGTATGTCCTCATACCAGTGTAAAACAGGAGTACAATGACTGACAAAAGGCCAGAACTGTGAGAAAGCAGACTTGCAAGTTTACAGAAGTTTACAGTATGATGAGTTATGAAGTTGTGAATAGTGTATCCATAATTGTAGGATATTTTGTAGCCCTAATTCCTAATGATTGACAACTATGATTGTTAAATGTACAAGTAAGTGACCAAGCCCTGGTTGTTGGAAGAAAACCTGGAGGCCCAGGTCTGATACAGAGACGGCTCGTTATTCAGAGCAATGGCAGCAGGCAGGAAACACTTCCTGTAGGACTCCAAGGTGGAGTCGAGTAAAACTGAAATTGTTTGTGTTCGAGGAAGGGATTTCAAGTGTTTTCCATGATGGATAAATGTTTACGCAGCAGCCTCCTCTTCACTATCAACTCTAAGGACTTCAGAGTAGGGCTCAAGGTTGCTATTTGGTTGCCGTATTGCAGGTTAGAGTTAAAAATCACAGGGCAGACACTGCTTATTGAATTCATTGCTTTGTAAATGACTGTACTTAAAATAGTCCTAGATACGACATACTTTGCTTCACCACGACTAGTCAACACTGTTGCTGGAAAAGATCCAGAATTCAGTGGGAAAGAGGGTCATAAGGAGTTCCAAACGCATGCCTAAGATTCCTCCGCGATTCACCAACGCCGGACACCAATGGCGTGGCACAATGAGTTGTCTGTGTGTGTTTTATACCCTTTACACACATCTATCTCTATCTGCTGCCTGTGTTTGGGCATTGGAACTGTCTTGTATCTTGTGTTTATATGTTTTCCTGTCTCGACAGATCTCCATTTGGCAGCGGAGCTGGGGAAAACCCTCCTGGACAGGAACCATGAGCTGGAGCAGGCCCTGCAGCAGATGTACTCCACCAACCAGGAGCAGCTGCTGGAGATCGAGGTGATGAATGTTAGGGAGGAACTAAACAGAGCTGGTCGGGCTCCAGTAGCACAGCATGTGAGCAAGATGTGTCCATTTCTGCATTAAAAACACATGTTTCTTACAGTAAATCCTCCCCTGTTCACAATCTGTTTCTGCACAAACTTAGTGATTTTGTATGAATGAGACTACAATTCATTGAGGAAAGTCGATTGCCGAGGGATGTGAAAGGCTCTTTCACTGGAAGGGAAGATTCCTTGTGAATTCCTCTCAGCTTTAAGCAGATTGGAGTAACAGCTAATCCTGACCAGTCTGACCTAGTGAGCCTTTGGCACATCACGTCCTCTTGGCAGGATGTTCGTCTGCCTAATTATAGGAAAACTTTCACCAGCTTTATTGCCACCTTTCTCGAACGATGTTTTACTAACAAAGATCTTAATGAAGGTCGCGGTTCTGCTCTTAATCTACAAAAGTTTGTTGTTCATACATATTCTCTAAATCAATACAAGATCAGCAAACTCCAACCTTACAACCTTACTGTAATACAGCAGAGCATAGAGTTTGGTTTACTTTTAGGTCTTTGACACAAACCTATAAATGAACACGTTATGGTCTGATGGTTCAGTGGTGAGATGTTTCATTTTGGCGCATGCAGACAGTGCTGATCTGTTTGGGTTCGAGGACGTGGCATGCAGGAGGTCAACAAAGATAAGAGCCTTAATTTGTTTGCGCCAATTGGAGGGCTGGTGGCTTTAGGATTTATCGAGGTTGATATGGTAATCCTCATACATCTCGCTGACCCTCATCCTCACGCAGAGTCCGCCACCAGTCTCACCGATGTGTGATAAAAGGCTGCGCCGGACACATGGTCGTATCGATTTTTGCCAGAGAAAAGTAATTTAGTTAACTCAACTACAGTACCAGTTTACGGTTTCAGTGCACTGATTTTGGACGATAAAGAGCTTGACTGATATTGGCTTCTCACAGTATCAGCATACAGTATATGTTGTCAGATATGCACTAATATGAAACCTTTTATTTTGTTTAGATTATTTCTCAGTGCAGTTTACGGTATCAGTACACTGATGTCATTTTGGATAATAAAGTTTAGTATTAAACTGTCTTATATCTTGGTCACAAATGTTTGATAGCCACATTCGAGGGACACACGTTGAATTCATTCAACACGAATACTAATGTTGAACACAAAATTTGATTGTTGTCATTCGCTCTCTTGTTCACCAGTACCTGACCAAGCAGTTGGACCTGCTGCGTCAGATGAACGACCAGCACGCCAAAGTGTACGAGCAGCTGGACGTGGCTGCCAGGGATCTGGAGCAAGGCAACCAGAGACTAGTGCAGGACAACCGCCTGGCCCAGCAGAAGATCCACAGGTCCGTCCACCAGATATGAATGAATTTGCCTTTTAAATTCTATTTTACATAGTAGCTCACCCAAGCAGTTAGACTTAATGTGAAGAGGATCATATTAAAATACGCTGTGTATCGCCTATTTGGATAAGTGTAGAACCTTCTTTCTCTTCTTTCCCCTTCAGCCTGACTGAGACTGTTGAAGGGCTTCAGACCTACATGGAGGACCTGCAGACTCAGGTGGAGGAGCTAAAGACGGCTCAGGCAGAGCGGAACAAAAGAGATCTGGCAGAGCAGCGACGCAGCCTCGGAGCACAGAGTGTGTCCTGTCTCAAAGAGCTGTATGACTTACAACATGACAGGTACTACCTGGAGAACTTTGACACAGATTAGCAGGATTAACATATTCAGGTATATCTCCCTGTTATACCCAGGACGATGTGGTTAGCTGTTTTTCCTTGTACATGAAACCAAAGAAGTTAAGGGCGGTTGATAGCGCCTGAACAGTCAGAGCTCCTGTCTGTTGTCTCAGCCCCTTGTAATGCTGTCTGGGCCCCTACAGGTCACCCAGAGCCAGATCAGACCTCCTCTTTGAGACATAATCCAAAAGAAGGAGGCAGGTAATCCTCCCTCATTGTCAGCAGTGTGCTAATACATACGTGCTACTGTTGCTTTAGCTTGCTACATGTCATGCCACTTGTTTGAGAGCAACTGTAGAGAGCAGAGGTGTTATGGAGTGTCGAATTTGGTGGAATACGTCTACTCCTCGTCCCCTCTTATGATTGTGTAAAGCAATTATGTTATTAAAACATACCTTGAATAGTGTAGGCTAGAAATGATATTCAGCCACATCATGATGCAGCTACACTCCTTACATCTGCAAATTTGTACATTTAAGTGCAACTGTTGGTGTTGTTTTTTTTATTCTTGAAGTGATATTTTCACACATGTATTGACGTGGCCCTGTTCCGGCTCAGGCACCAAGCCAACGACAGTCTGCGCGTGGATGGACTCTGGTCACCACTGAGCTCTTCCTATGACCGAGACAGACACCAAGACCCAGAGGAGGAGAAAGCGGCTCTCCAACGCTCCATCCAAACCCTTCAGAGCCAGATAGCTGCGGAGCGGAGCCGCCGGGAGTCTGCAGAGCAGGAGATTGAGTTGACAATCAGGGAGAACACAGGCCTGGAGCAGCGGCTGGCCCTGCTGGACGGCTGCCGGGCCAGGCAAATAGAGCTGGAGGCCGAAGTGGAGCAGATGCGGCTTCTGTGGCGCGCTGAATGTGCCAACAGGTAGGCGAGATTGACATTTTTGAAATGTTTGATGATACACCTTTTGATATACAGTGCAAGTAGAGATCTATAACATGCATACTCCACTCCCACCCAGTATGAGAAGACCGGACCAGCTGTTGGTACCCGACACAGTATTCTTTGCCTCGGAGGAAAGATCCAGCATGGTTCAGGATGAGATGGAGGAGGGAGTAGAAAAAGATGAGGAGCAGCAGAGGAGATCCACCCGGCTGAGGCGTAACAGCGACAGTGTTTTGAGAGCGTCGAACCCAGACGAGTTTCGCCGCGGTCACGAGCAGCTGTGTATAAGGCGAGCAGAGGCGGTGAAACAGAGGGGCATCTCTCTGCTCAACGAGGTGGATGCACAGTACAGCGCACTGCAGGTGGTGTATATGAGTTATTCATGTATTTGTTATTTGTCAGTTAGAGGCTTGTTGTAGAATGTGTTTTTAATCTTTCCTTTTTAACTGCCGGCAGCTAATTTTCTAAGATGTTTTAATAACTTTTAAACCACTAATCCTAGTAAATGCATTAAAAACTCAAATGATGTATGGCACTTGATGCTCACTGCTAGAATATGGTAGGAAAAACTAAATGAATACAGGACTGTCAGGCACAAAAATTGTAGGCGTTTGAGGGTCGAAAGAGAATCTATCTACTTCCCTAAAATATGTGTGTGCTGTCCAGGTGAAATACGACGAGCTGCTGCAGCGGTGCCAGCAGGCGACAGATCAGCTCAGCCATAAAGCCGTCCAGACGTCCACCGCTCCCTTCCCGAGCGGTCGAACACGCCGCCGCCTGTCCAGCTTGATTGCGCTGTCCGACCTGACAGTGGTTCTGGAAGACGGCCAGCAGCCCGAGTACAAGGCTCTCTTCACCGAGATCTTCACCTGCATCCAAAAGACCAAAGCGGACCTCAGTGAGAACAGACATCCAGTCAAGGACAGTGATTCTCAGGGCTCTCCCAAGTGATCCAATAATTCATTATCCTGAGACTCGTTTGTGTTTGACAAGGAGAAACTTTGAAGGTGCTTTGCTCTAAAAATATCCAGACGCAATAAGCTCGCTCAGTCCCTGCGTGTCTTGCTGCAATCCTCTAATGTCCTTGTCTATTGGTGCATGTTACTTTTACTCCATCCTTATCAAAAAGTGTCATGAAAGTGATGGTAAAGAATTACCAGAGATGTTTATAGTTGGATAAATACTGTATGTACAATCAGATACTTGGCTAGTACAAAGTACATTTCAGTGGTGCTTGGCCTCAAAATGCATTATGCAAAAAGTATTATGTCCACCTCCAACAATACTCGGTGTTTAAATGATGTTAACCCTGTGACATAATCATTAGGTGCTTGGGTGAGAAACGTTGAATGTTGTAAGTTGGAGAAGTAGCTGCTACGTGCGACTTATGTAAACAGAAGTGTTGGAATGTTGTAATAGGATGAGAAGCTGTAGTAAGAGCTGAAGTCTCAGGAGTTTATGATAATTAGCTCAACGGCGAGTGGAAGTTGTTTTTTGTACGTTGGCGATAGTTGGTTCACCGGCTGAGGGCTGTTTGCATGTCACCAGGGGAATTGGACACTGGAAAACTGTCAAAAGTCTGTGCTTTGTGTTTCCACGCGTGTGTGCAGCTTTTGATGAGTGTCTCAATGCCAGTAGGACACGTGATAACTGCACTTTTTACAACTGAATCACATTTTCTGTTTTATTTATTCTATTTGGTTAGTTTTGTACCTTTAGAGAAGATTCAATTATATTTATTTTCTTTGTTGCTAAGTATGCTGAGCAGATTGGTCAACTAAGATTGACAAAGTTAAAAAAAAATTGTAGTTGTTAATATTCTCTCTCACGCAGGAGATTGAAAAACAAATACAGAGTTAAATCAAAGCACAAAAGAAATGTTACCTCATTTATAAACACTTTCCTTTGTGTCAAATTGTCAAATATTTCTTTCCGTCTTAGACATTTACTGCTCTTAATATGGACCAGAAATTGTGTTGTCAGGTCAGCATAAACAACAACTAACTCTTCTTATAAACCTTTTAAAGGTGCAATATGTAAGAATTGGACACCTACCGAATTCATAGTCATAGGGTATAATATATAATAGATATAATGGGCAATCATATACAGAAAAAACCTGAAATATTAAAGGGGCACTATGTAGTTTTGGAGAAGAAATTCAAACTCAGAATTTATATAGTAACAATAACAATGAGGTAATAACACAAACTCAGAAATATTTATTTTTCCATAACTGAATAAACAAGCTGTTCTCAGAGGAAGATAAGTTCCCCAGAACACTGTTTGAAGCGAGAAAGGTGGCAGGGTCCGCCATATATAAACAAAGAAAAACAGTATGAAATTATGTTGTCCTGTTGTCAATTTGTTGTCAGTCATAAAAGTAAAAAGAGTTTGTTTAGATTAGACATAAAAAAGTCAATGAAGAACATTCTCTTCTGATTAAAATTTCTTCCCCAAAACTACATAATGCACCTTTAAGGCCCTCAACTGTTATTGGCTGAAATTTACTAACTCACTTTCCATGTGATGTGATGTTCATGAGAAAGAAGATGCTTAATAGACCGTTCTTATGTACTAAAATACAGTATTGTAAAGGCATTTAGCGCTGTGCCGTTATAAAAGCTGTGAAACTGCAGAAGGCATCGCTGTATGATCTGTCCTCCATGAAGACTAACATGTTTTTTTTTTGCAGCTAACTAATAAAATCATTGCTGCAGGAGCCTGTTGAGTTTTGTTTTTGTCATGTGCATTCATCTAAAACAGAGAGATAACCACATAGTTTGAGTGTGTAGAGATGCTTCAACCTGTCCTGCAGTGAGTTATACAAACAAATCGAAGCACACAACAAACAGCAGTAAAGCACTCGCTCACCCAGAGGACTCCTCAAGACCTCCATCCCCCAGTGTACTCTGTGGCCCAGCACACAACTTAATGGGGCTTTTGTCTCTTTTCATGATTAGGTTTTACATAACTGAGATTTCGCCACTCTGCTTTCAACTCGGCCCAAATCCATTAAACCTCCAAACAAGGGGATTGCATACCACGCTTGCATAAAGGGACAGGTCTTGGCAAGCCCATAAGCATACACACAGAAATGTTACAAAGGCATCAGCAAAGCAATCAGCCAGGGCTGCCCAGCGGAAAGAGGCCAGCAATGATAACCAAAGTTGTTTTCAACCATTACTATTCAAACAACAAAAAATATAATTTAATTTATTGTTGCTTTGACCAAATGTATCCTGTTTCATAATGAAAATGATCAGTAAATACAGCCTTCTGACAGCTTGTTTGTTACCAAATCACAGTGCATGTGGAAACATGACGAACATAACAAAATTCTCCAGGTGCACAACAGATAAGAAAATGTCAAGCATCAGTTGTTTCCTGTTCAAGACCGTGCCATGCATCAGGCTTAAAGGGTAAATTCACTAATTTTACACATCAAGGGTTTATACAGGTCATGGGGAGTACTTCTTCGCATGTAAAAAAGAAAAAAGTAGTATTGTGTCATTTTTGGCTCCAGAGGAAGCTGCATTAAATCTGATTAATTGCCTCCAAGAATGTCACTCAGTGGCTCAGTTGCATTGTGGGTAATGTAAGCACCAGCTTTTGAATGGGATGAAGAATGCGTGGAATAGAAAAGACGATTCGTCGGGTTCTGCTGTATCGATTTTAATAATTTTCTTTTAAACTGTCCATAATGAGTGAAACAGTGGTATAGGACTACATTGCTAGACCAGTGGACTGCTTTTCAAAACATGGTGCCTACAATACCCACAATGCACTTGGCTACTTAGTGACATCATTGGAGGCAATACATCAGATTTTATACAGCTCTCTCTAGAGCTACAAAATGCTCTAAACTACTTTTTTCATATAGAGTGGTGTAGTCTTGCTTTGAAAATCACAAAACTGGTGTTCATCTGTGAAGATTATCTTGCTGAACAAAATGCATAAGTACCATAAACTTGTGCTTTACGCAGATCTTATTTACGGCAATAATCCAAAATCCAACTAAAAAAAATCCCATAAGCTTTTTGACGAGGGAGCCAGGGTGATGCTAACTTCCCGGTTAGCCTTAGAAAATACAACATCGCTTCACTCTTCTGTATGATGTAGTACTCCCAAAGAGCTGTAAACACACTTCAATCTGTAAAATTGGTAGAGTTACCCTTTAAGGTAGCTGCTAGCCCAAGAAAGTATTGACACTTGCACACTCTTAGCACATTGCAAAGTGGGCTAATCCTGACCACAACCTTGGGCTTGTTAGACGATTTATCCCCGGAAAACGGAATAAAGAGAAGGCAAAAATGTGACAATATGAAACAAAAGTTCATTGTCTTACTGCGTGCATGCCAACATGTCCAACATAACGCTGTAAATATTGGCCTGTTCCACATTAAAAATCAGACAGGTGAGGGCAACGTAACGTGGTAGCGTGGCCGAGTGGTCTAAGGCGCTGGATTTAGGCTCCAGTCATTTCGATGGCGTGGGTTCGAATCCCACCGCTGCCATTTATCTTTCATTTTGTTTATCGGTACCGACTCACTACACAGTGACACATTCATCCAACAGGCCTTACTTAACGTCAAAACACTTCACACGTACGCCTCTGTGGCTCATACTGCTGATTCAGATCGCTACATAACCCGCCACTGGGAAAATCGATGGCAATGCAAGTGCGCTCCCTTGTGGCAGCCTGCACATGCACACAAACATTATCCTAGATATTCTCTCAAGCGGTGGAAAAAAAACTGAAAATCTGTTATCAGGTACAGTTACATTATTGAAATATTGCTCATGTATACGTACAACTACTGGAATTAAATTAAAACTTCAGTGAAAGTACATATTATTCTTCTCAAACACTACTCAGAGTATTAGTTACTTTTTAGAGATCTGTGGGTTTCTGTCCGTATGTCAGAGTTTTCATTGGGCCAGGTTACATGGTGTGATGCATACTCACGTACGAGTAAAATTACAGACTTTAAAAAAGTACCCAAAACAAATTACTTTGATAATTAGTTCCTTCCAATCCTTAATATGACATGCTGTTTTGGATAACAATTATAATTAATATGTTAATGATTAATGATGCTTCTCGTTCACAAAAGTGTGGAGGTACTGGCAGTAAAATGCTTACAGCCCAGCCCAGCCTACATAAAAAAATGAACAAAAAACATGTTAATCTAATCTTTTACTGCCCAATGTCCGCTACTTGGGCAATAAACTAATAAACAAATGCCTCTTCTGGGTATGCTAAACAAATGTGCTCCTTCAAGGCCCAGGGAAATAAAATGTCAAACTGAAGGTGTGTAGGGGCTTGGGGTTTCAAGGGGTTCCAGAATAAACACAGTTTCCCTACTAAAATGATGTGGGCAGCCAAGAAAACACTACAGAGCCTCAACAGATGAGAGGATCTGGGTAGCAATCTGACAGGGACTGAGGTTCTCAGAGGGTCAGGGACAGATTTGGAATGGGAGGGAGACAGATTCAGAATAAGGGTGGGAGCCACCTGGGTGCCATTCCCCAACTGTTTTAAACACTTCACAAAAAGGGCGTTGTCACACCATGATTGGCTGGGAGGGAAATGCCCCAAGCTGCTTCCACTCCTCAATCAGGAGTCAGTCTCCACCACCCTGCTCACAGGTGATCTGAATCCCCTGCAATTAGTCCAGGCTGGTTTTGGAAAATCAGCCCAAAACACAGACAGACAGCAAGTCTCAAACACTGGGACTGCATTTTGATCTAAGTAGAAGAAAAGGGAAACGTATAAATGAATGTGGTTACTAAAAGGTTGTTGGCATGATCATTGTTAATGCTTTTATTGCTAAAAGTGTACAAAATGACTAAATATGTGTAAATCACAACACATTTTTATCATAGAAGCTTTTAAATACAGTCAAAATTGAAATATCTGCAATACAAAGTTAGATATTTCTTTCCATTTAATGACATCACAGTAACTTCAAACTGTAGAGAAAATTCAAAACATTCACACAACTCGGGTTTAATACTTTTCAGCAGCATCATGGTTGCACCATTTTCACACACACCAACACACCAACATACCAACATCAAAAAAGCTACATAACCTGACGTTGATGGGGCTCATTTTAGGGCATGTTTTTATTGCATCTGGTGGTTGTCATAATTTAATTAATCATTTTGAGAAGACACGTAACACAAGATAGCTTATTGTGCGGCATTTTCCGCTGAGAACTGTTTAGTCCTGACAGACTATACAGGATAGCATCACTAGCACCAGGCTGAGACCCAGCAGCAGCAGCAGGACGAGGTGTCGGGGCATCTGGGAGTTCAAGGAGAGGTCGAGAGGACGCCAGCCGGAGCAAGGCTGTCTGGTCTTCAGGTACTGCTCCACACAGTCCGCCAGGTTGTAAGGCTTTGGACAGTAACCCAGCTCTCGACGGGCCTTGTCGATCTTGAAGGTGTGGCTCACAGCTATGCTCCTCACCTGCAGTGGAAGATTCCGCTCACAAAGTTAAAGGTTGCACTGTCAAGCTAATGGTTCAGATTAACCTCAATTTGGCGAACGCGGTTTTACATTCTGATAGCCCTGTGACTGATGGATGCCTCCAGTTACTGCATCTTCTTACCGCTCGGGGATTAGGTGTCTCCACGTGAGGCACACTCAGTGATAGAGGAGTTCAGGGCACAAGGACTTGTTAAGAGTGTTATACAGCTTTTCATCTGCCCGCATGAGCCACTTCTTCTTCTCTGATCATGTAAAACGGCTTCCATCTGCACACACCTTGTGCAAATATACCTCATCGTTTCACTGTATGATTCATGCCAGGTTGCTCTTTATTGAACTACCAGTATATCTTCATTGCGAGACACTGTACAACCACAAACACCTGAGTCCTCAACCTGCTCATCCTGTCTGGCCTGACAATCATCTTGATTATGAAATCTCCCTCTGGAAGCTGGGCCTTTTTTGCTGCCTTCAAGTTTCCATCACTTGAGACGGATCTGCATTAAATAGTCATTCGCTGCCACAGGCATCATTTCGCTGAATTCAAGACACAGATGATGGTTTCATAAAGTATGTGGTTTGTAATGTGGTAGTGAGCCGAGCTTCCTTTTAATATATCTGGTCGAGGACAAGCAGTGCTGGAAGAATTATTCAGATCCTAAAAAAAAAATAATACTCTTGTAGATGCTTTTATTGCTTAAGGTGTACAAAATGACTGATATAATACTCATTTGTATATAATGATATGTACTCAAGACTGAATAATTAACCACAACATTGGTTTGTTGCAGTTTATGTATTATTCCATATTTTTTCCATTGTAAACATGTAAAAGAGTTTCGGACTCAACTACACCGTCTGTGGTACACAGATTCAGGTCCTTTCATTCTTACTTAAGACATAAATCTTTTTTTTTTTCCTCGCTATTTTGCCCTTGAATTTTTTTTTTTGAAAAAATATCTCCCAAATTAAATAGTTTGATTTTAAAAACAGGTCAAATAGTTTCCTGAACTAGATGGGCACTGTAGTGTTTTTGTCAAACGTCACTCAAACACTAGTAAATAGAGCATTTCTTGGTAACTATTTTCAGCTGTGGATGAATACCCATTTGGCGTTCTAGTGAGTATTTACTGCAGCAGGAAGGTAAATGTATGTCAAGCAACAGAGTTTAGCTCCAAACCTTAACAAACAGTACATTTTGCATTCCTTGAACTATTTATACTCCGTCATTGCTAATTAAAAAAAATTAACTCCAGCAGTGCAGTTTAGCTCCCAACATTACCAAATACTATATTTTGCATCCTCAGGTGCCATTTAAAACAAATTCAAACAAGCGACACAGTTCAGCATTCACGTTGCAATTTCTTTGGATATTGCGATTCTCTAGCTCCTTTTGCTTTTTGTGACATTTTTTGTTGTTTTCTGTGTGTTTGCCTCTTCGTCAATCTACCTTTACTGTGTGCTGCAGTAGAAATAGCCTCTCTGAGTACAATAAAGTGTTCTTAACTAAACTGAGCTAAAGCTTATGGAGCACTTCAGGTTAAAAGACAGTTGAGTGCTCAACCTTGCAGATGTTCCTCTGTGTGTTTCAGTTGGTTTAATCTTCCATCATGTTTGCAGACTTGGAAATTATCTACGGTAGGAAAAAAAAAAATCAGCCGCATGTGACACCACCGGCTAAACCTGAGAGAGTTGGCAGGATCATCTGAGCCTGGCCCGAGAAGGCTGCCCGACTATGCTCACCATGACAACAATCACTGTACTGAGGTCACTTCCTGTAAACTTCATCTCAAACTTCCTGTTCTGACCCACAGCAGTTTATGTTTTATTCACAGGACAATCATCGATCCCCCAGTCAGCAGCTGTCTGACAGAATGAGCTCCAGGTGCAGGCCCACGGGCTCAGCTTTGGTTTCTGCCTCATCACACATTCATGAGGACCTTACAGGCCGCGATCAAGGCTCCTTAAGATGCATCGTAAAGTCCCTCCCCGGGAAGGATTAATGGAAACCCTCACCTCACCTTGATACAGTTCTCGTGTTGTTTGATAGTGATACAGACCATCAGATATATTAGAAGGCTTTCAGCTTTGAGAACGTCGGGATTTATTTATTTGGCAGTATTTTTGAATAAATACAAGGCTTACTTTTTTCCATAATTAATGTACACAAGATAGCGTCAGACGAGGGAGGTTGGAGAGCAGGGGGGGGGTTTGAGCGGAAAATATCCGCCCTAATGAAGTCTGTCTTCACTGTTGCGTGCCAGACTTAAACAAGGATCTACTACATCTGAGAGCATGTAACCCATCTCCAACACAAAGACTTTCAATTAGGTAGGTTTCACACAGAGAGCTCCACAGCGTTGTAACTTCCAGCATCACAGACGCGTCACCATGACCAATACGCATCTCACACTTGAGTTCCTTCAGGTCAGGAAAAAACATTTTGTAAAAGCCACAGGAGCATAGTTACCTCGCTTGGGGTGAAGAGAAGAGGAAGATCTATCACAGGTCTCAGAACTACATGTAAATATTCTACCAGGCTGGCTGAACGTACAAGAAAAACATACATCCAGTTAGAAACAACTCAAACCAACCCACTCAACCAAATTTTAAACAAATATATTTTAGGGACAGAGCAGTGAGTTACCTGCTAAATAGATGCACGAAACAGGAACGGTTATCGACGGTCGGCTGTAGCCCAGACTTTCAAACTGAAATGGGAGCATGAAACAGAGGGAAGAGCAGTTCAGGCCTGAGCAAAATTGCATGTCAATGAAACTGTAAATATATTTTAAAAGAATTGAAAGGATAAGGCTGCAAAGGAAGTTATCATGTATATCTTTACCTTCAACAAATCCCATGAAACCTTTTTTTATGATATTATTTCAAAGTCTATAAATCACATTCATCTAAAATGCATGTTTGATGCTTTCATATAATAACAGCGTATGCCTTAATGTTATATTGGAGACCTGATTTAATTGTTGATTGACACCGAGACTTTGCTGCTAAAGCAACACAGTAAATAAAAATAAGCATAACACAGCAGAAACACCTGATACATCAGACTGTTCGACTACATATCTTTAAACGTTACATTTATGGCTGAAAATGACAACAGAGGTAAATAAATTTGCTGATTTCATTTATATCCGCAATGCAAAAACACTGAATTTGTCTACCTGGAAGTGGCTGTTGTTGGCATGATATCAAGGTTATTCATCCAATAGTTCAATAGTTTTTTGGGCAACAACTGTGACACTTTGATATATCGAGGAGAAATCATATATATATGTCTCTAATTGATAGTATTCATTGTGTTTTTTTCATGGGATTGGTGATTATAAGATAAAGACAGAATATCACCCGAGTTATTATTAGTATTATTATTTCACTCACCAACGGTGTCAGCCACTCAAACAGATTGACTGAAACTCCGTCATTTATAAAATAGACCTGTCCACTCTGCAAAAGAAGTGAAAAACAATGGGGACATTGTACATCATCCTTATTTAAACCAATGATAATAGTAGCTAGCGTTAATGTGCACCTGACTAACAACTGTATCCGTTCTTTGGTTGTAGTTTGTGATGTTTCATAAGCACCAAGTTTGACTAACCAGACTAATTATCTTCAGTTAAATGAAGCCAATCTTCAGACGTTTAAAAATGTATCTTAAAGCAGTCTAAATGCACAGATCTGTGGGTGTTTTTCTCCGGACTCACAGAGACGTGGCTCCTCTGCAGTGTGAGAGCCTCGGCTGCCAGCGTGTGCGCCAAAACCAGGTTATCCACGTGCACCCAGTTCATCCTGGCCCGGGGGTCGCCAAACCTGAATGTGAACAACCGGCGCTCCACATTCATCTGAGTGGGAGGGAAAGACAGGGACAGGTCGACGTTTTTTTACTTTCCTTGATATGTGGTGATGTTTTTTTCTTACGTAAGCTCCGCCGGTTACAACAATCCCTTTTTACTGATTTTTCATTGTGTTGTATGGCTGTGTTTGTGTTTTTTTTTTTGTTTTTTTTTTACAATGCCTTCAATTTCATTCAATTCAAAATACTTTATTTGTCCCTGAGGGAGGCAATTAAAGGGCAAGTCAAAGAGTAGTTGTTGACAGACACAAACAAATCAGCGGGTTAAGTACACAAGTCAGCATGTTAGTCACATAGACACAAAGTCAGATAAAACAAATAGAATAAATAAACTAAATTAAATATTTACAGTATTTACACAAGGTGTATCTTCATTTCACTTAATACACTAAATACAATTACCTGCTCACAATTGCCAAACAAGTGTGAAGTGCCTTAACCTTCTGGAGTGTGATGATGTTGTCATTACAGTAACACAACTTATACTACAATATGTAGTGACAAGCTGAGAAAGCCAGTGTTTAAGTGATGCTTTAACTCACTTATGTTTGTGGACCATGACATATTTTTTTAACTGTGAGCAGTTCATATCATCGGGGATTTACAGGCATACAAAGACTAACCCCTAACCCGAAACATGTAAATAGACTGTATAATAGCTGTATTTCTTAAATTTTTCTGCTGTATTTGTGTTTATAAAAAGTAAAATAGCTTTTTTTTAAAACCAAGAATTGGCCTGAATTTAATATTTTCAAGCGATTCTGACTAAATATTTGTGCATTTCTATAGGCACTGGTGTAACTTTTCATGTATTTTGGGTTCCGGGCAGCTTTATACTTTGTTAAATTGTTAAATTGACAAAATGAAAAGTCAGACCAATAGCTGAGATTGTGCTGAAAAAAAAGATGTCATACATGTGGAGCAAGGACAGTTTAAGGAGCTTAACAAAGAATGAATGCATAGAAGCCGGGCAAAACCAACGAGGCTGCTGAGGATTATGGAATTCCAGATGGAATGGAGGTTGAAGACGACTTTCAAAATACAGTAAATTAAAAGTCAACCGTCTTGGCCGTCAGTGAACCCACCGACATCCAGCCCTTCAGCAGGCTGCGCTGCTGCCTCGCAGACGACAGGCTGGAAGAAAAGCCGGGTGTAACTGGATGCCTGCAGAGCTCCATCAATAATGTAAACTCTTCAGTCAGGGACACAGTCTGCCAGGGAGGCTTCAGACACTGCAAGATGTATATTTTCTCCAGAGCCGAGGCGAAAAAGGAATTCACCTTGATCACAAGATAATGTATATGTGCTTTCTCTCACCATCACTCTGTGGAGGTGTCTCCTCTCATCTGGTCCGTAGATGCCGCACGGCCGCAGGACGCAGGTCCGCAGCACGCCTCCACCTTCACAGGAGAGGATTTAAACCTTCACTGAATACATGCTTTTATGTGTATAGTTCAAACTTGATGCTACATATCAGGTAAAGGCGATTAGCAGCAGACATCTACAGTTCGGTATCAGCACGCTCTTATATTTAGCCGCTATATAAGAGCTCTTTCACATGCATCACATACTTCTGATTCATCAGTGAGATGCAGTGATGGAAGAAGTACCTCTAAGGTACTTAGGTAGGCAAGAATGTATATTAATTTTGTTTATTTGTCACTTTTGAAATATCGGATAATTGTAACTATTTGGCGCAGAGGAGGAAGTCAGGGGACGTAGTATAAAGAGCGACAAAGTCCGTATATCTACAGGTGGTTGGAGTGGATGGATGGGTCAGAGATACCATCACCAGGAGGCTTCTGTAGTCTGTGTCCTGTGTGAAACCAAAAGTCAGCTTTGACTTATCTTAACTTAGGCAACGTGACTTAACTTACATCAAGTTGTAACGGTTGCTTTTACCTCAAGGCCATCCTGGCTTCCGTGTCTCTATGCCATCAAACCTTTTAGCCAAAGGCAGTGGAGAAAAAAAAGACAACATACTCCTGTGGCGGATAAATCCACTTTAACCTGTGTTCTATAATGAGCCAGCTCTTGGCTCTAAACATAATTGGATGTATATGTTGATGGTCACTGATGGGGTGTAAGGTAACACAGAAGGTTCGTAAAATAGTCACGTGGACTGCTGCACTACAAGCTTGTGCTGTGCTGCTGCAGCTCTTAATTCAAACTGGTGCCACTGGTGTTGGAGCTAGGTTTGCAGTCTCCTCTGCTTTTTCCATGTAATTCTGTGCTTGCGCTGCCATTACACGCTGAACGCTTTTCACACCTTTCATCGAGCATCCGTCGGCAGAGAGGACCATCTGCTCCGCAATCGCTTTAGTTCTGGAGTAGTGGTCAATGTGCTGGAACAGGCAGACACAGTGTTGCATTGTATCACCATCTCGAGCACAGAAAATCATTTATTGTTGGCAAACGCATAGGTCATTTCTAAATGTTGGTCTTTCGTTGTGATCTTAGATCCAAGTTTCGGTCATACATGGTATCATTTCAGTTGATGTGTTTACTCACTACTTCGGGGGGCACATACGGCATCGAAGCCTCATCACACTCCTCAAGTGGTTTCCCAGTAAAGACCACATTGATGGTACTGGTATACACCAGCCTGGGGATGCCTCTCTCCTTGCACACTGAAAGAGAGCAGCAGAGCAAAATTATCACATCGATTTTACATCTCAGACTGCCAGGATGTTTAAAACAATAAACTTTTAATGACGGTTTTAAGCCTCTTTCATGCAGACATTAATTATATGAAATATTTAAAATATCTCTGCTCTGGTATTCTAATATTTTTGCTAAGGGGGCTATGAAAATCTTAATTAAATAACACAACAGACGAATGGATTTTCACATGCAGAAGTGAATTAGGTTATTGTTTTTAAATTTCAAATGACACTCATCACGTGTGTCCTCACCGTTTATGACATTACTGGTCCCTCCAACGTTGACTGACTCCACCTGCTCTTTCCTCAGCTGGCAGACAGTCAAAAGGGATAGAAAAAATGTAACCCTTACCATGTTGAAGGTAATGCAGCCATTTTTCTTTCACTTCCTGTGACTTTCTTTTCACGCTTCGGGGAGCTTACTCTATGTACAACTCATCGGCATTGTTTTATCATGACATTGGATGACAGCTCCTGTCAGATACACTTTGTCTTTCAATGCGACTCCTCGCTCTCACAAGCGAACTCACAAAGATTGCAGTGAGGTGTATTTGCTTTTAACTGCTTTGTTGGTGGAGTTTTAGCAGGGACGATCGTCCCTGAAATTATGTATTCATTTACACTTCTTTCTCAGTAAGGGTCAGCCTTAAACACCATCGATTTTTACACATGGCAGTCAGTTTACAGGTCTTTTTGAGTTGGCTACTAGGCAAAATATGTTCCTCAAGTGATGTGACTGAAGACTACAAGTTCAAAAATGAAAATAATCTGTAGGTGTGGAGAACTCTGTCGCTCATTCTTTGTTTCTGCTGTGGACTAGGCTTTATACATTAGCCGCTATTTTGACTTAACTGTCTATGGTCAAGTTGCATTGTGGGTAATGTTAGCGCCAAAGGCCTCCTCAGAGAAACGCCCTCAGTCTAAACTTTCATTTATCTCAGTTTAGGATGAGATACTATACTAGCAATCTTATTTAGCTTCTTCAGAACCGTCCTAACTGAAGTTTTTCTTTAATCAGGATTATAAAAGACACTGTCCCAAATAAAAAAAAAAAAACAGTGCCAAAAATGGCAGCACCACTGTTGTTAGATCTGTAAGGTAATGACAATGAAGACGGGGAACAACATTAACACTGAAATCAACATGATTATGGGTTAATAAGATTATATATGTGTTGAAAATAGCATTTTTTTTACACATTTTAAGGTATTTATAGGAACATATCAAACACTTGTTAACAGCTTATGGACTCTATGCGCATCTTCACTACAGTCTCTGTTTCTCTGGCTTTTCTCTGAATGATTACTTGGTGAGCAGATGGTCAAGAGGACATGAAGGGAGGTCACCTGTTCTGGTCCAGACATGCCATAAGACGCTGTGTGGAATATACAGTCGACTTCCTCACACACCTTATACAGGGAGGAACTATCCCGGATGTCACACTATAAGAAAAAAAGAAAGACAACTTCACACTCAGTTAAGAAATGCCAACTTGGAGGAAACTTTCGTCATTCATAAGACAGAAGGTCTTGACCGTATCGTTGTCTCAACGGTTCGACAAGTTGGGGGTGGTGCAGGTTCACGAAAGACATGAGAGTTTGAGTCAATAGTTTTCCTATTGTAGACAGTTGTAATTAAGGTAAGTGTGCCATGAGGCCTGCAGGTGTAACCTGAATCATGTCTCCACCCTCTCTGACCCAGTCAGCAGCTGGCACTCTGAGGAGGATCACTCACTGATGTGTGTCTGTTTCCAGCCAGCACGAAGACTCACCACAGAGACACACTGACAGTGGGCGGAGCAAGGAATTGATTTCAATGTCTGCACGGAGCAGCGTAAGTTAGAAGCAAGCACAAGGTGGGAGTTATTGCTGCAAGCCAAAAAAGTGTTTTGTTTTTTCTCACTGAATGTGAGACAATAAATATGAAGTCCCATGTCTGTTACAGTTGGTTTAAGCTTGAAATTTGTTAAACTCCAACAAGTGACACAGAAATAGCCATGAAAATGAATGTGCAGGGAGAGAGAATAAAGTAAATAACCAAGCTCTGAACAGTGCCAGGTCACTCTCTGCTGTCCCTCACCTGATAGAAGACTGCTCCATCAGGGATATCACAGGGAGGCTTGTTTATGTCCAAAAGGATCACTGACATCCCCTGACTGGCTAGTTCTCTCCCGAGCCTGAACCCAAAGTATCCGCCTCCGCCTGTCACTAACACCTTCCCCGTGGAGCCGCCCCGGGCCAGCCCTGCCTCCTCTCCTAGCCTGGAGGCCGCACACTCCTGGTTGCTGGTGCTGCTTCCGCAGCTTGCCATCATGGCCCCATTCACCCTGTGGCGGACGGCCAAGGCCGGGGTGGAGGCCAAAGTC
>OMLP01046668.1:39093-57140 GCA_900302685.1 Spondyliosoma cantharus
CGCACGAACACACACACACACACACACACACACTGTGCTTGTGATGTCCAGTGCAACAGTGCTGTGTCCTTCAGTGCTTCACCAAAACAGCAGATATGTGGAAGCCACCTTGAGCCAGCCTCACAAAATTAACCATTATACAGCAACAAGATCGTTCCTAACCCCGCTGCCTTCTCTCCTCTGTGAGTCATTTGTTATTTCAGCGCTCGCTGTGATAAAAGGCTTGAGTTACTCTCTCATTAAATGCTGCCTGGCACTGCCATGAATCACAGTCAGCAGGGAGCCGTCACCTCGTCTGACCTGCAGCAGTGCTTCCCTCCCCTCAGTGCTGTGGAAAATGCAGACCCCTCTTGTCTACAACCTTGCCGAGCCCTCATCTGAGGTGAACATCCGGACCGGAAATAGGATGGAAGAAGTCCCAGTGCAGTGTGGAGGGTGACCCCGGCTGCTGCAGTGATCAGAGATACAAGGAGACATAAGAAAATTAAGGCGTCGCAGTGTAAAGTCATTATTTCAACTGATCTGATGCTCATTTTCTTGGATGATTAATTAATCAATTAACCACCTGAGAACATCAGATAGTAGCACCCAGCACAAGTTTCCAAAAAGTGATGCCTTCAAATGTCTTTTTTTAACAAACCACAGGCCTCAAACCTGCATGACACGAGACAAAACAGTGGGGTTGGGGCGTTTTTGCTGAAAGACTGATTTGCGCAATTGATTAATCATCTGTCCTTTGATTAATTGAATCATCTCTAATGTGAAGTAATAATCAGCCAATAAGCAAGTAAACTCATCAATGATAGTTCCTACTTCTTCTGCATCTTCTTCTACCAGCTTGTGCCAGTGTTTAATGAATAGTCAGAAAATAAATGAGTTGTATAATAACAGAAACATTTAATAGAAAGCAGTACAATAGCCTGCACAAGAATTGCTGCTTTGGCCCAACATGTGGGAATATTTTGGCATTTAACACATATAAAATGTAACACTACAAATCTGCCTGTTACTGTAGCAAAAAAGCAAAAATTAGAGCCTTGACTCTCAGAACTTTGTACATTTATGAGAAGCACATTGAATTTACTTTGCGTCACAGCTAACAGGTTCTGAGAAGACAGCAGGTGGCGCCAGACGACAGCATTTAAATACACCCTGAGCCTCACAACACTGCAGATTACCCTTGGCATCAAGGATGGTTTGGATCTGTGAGTCAAAATAATCAAGAGTCAGCCTACTGATGCTGGAGGAGCTCTTCCTAGTCATCTTTAATCTTCTAGTGAGGCAGAGGTTCATGTTCTCATGAGCTTCAGCATACTTTGACGTTTCAAACAAACAAAGCCAGTTATATAAGTTCTTGTACGGCATGAATAACACAGAGAGAGAATGACTTTGTCACTGCTGTGACACCTTCAGTGGGGATTCATGGCAGACGAGTTGGAAAGACTCGGAGTGATGAATCTGGCGGAGGAAGCGTGTGAAGATGGAAGGCAGACAGCTGAGAGCAGGTGAAGGGGTTCAGGAAGAACTGCGAGCGTAGAAGGAGAAGAAGAGCTGTCAAAAGCAGAAAAAGAAAAACACTTTGCATGCAGCAAACCTACGTGCACATTGGGTGACACAGCTAGGTGGGGGGTGGAAGGTTTTCTGAGGTAGAAGAGTCATCCTTTTTCTTTTTTCACACAGTGTCTGAACCAACCTGTCAGCAAGAGAGAAGAGAGTACTGTAATGCACACTGCAGAAAAATACCAAAGAGATGCCAAAGATAGACTGAAAAAATCTTCTTGAAAGGAGGTGAAGTGCAGAAAAATGTGACAAATTACCTTTAAACACTCCAAATAAATAGTCTAACACTCGTGCGATGCTGCCACAGGCAATCATGCATGCCATGCAATTAAGTCATCAAAGAATATTACATGTTAAGTGAGTTTTAACTTGTCGAGGTACAAAATAGAGCAATTACCCAGCAGCCCCGCTTTTCCTGCCCCTCAGTGAAACTATGTTGGCAGGTATATTTTTTGCCGAAATGAGTAATTGAAGTGGATTAGTCATCTCATTTCATGCTCAATTTTAGGAAGCGGCAGCTCTGAGGTCACACTCCTGAAAAAGACGAGCTAATACACTGAGGGGATTTGAAGCTAAATCAATTAGCTTGACTTGATGTATAACCTCCCCGAATCACTTGTGTGATAAAGTAGGACACTCCGAGAAAAGAAGCTGCGGAGAGGAGATGAGAGGAGAGGAGAGGAGGATGAGATGAAGATTATTAACTGCTTTATGGACGCCTGAGCTGTGATTGGACTGAAAGTAGCTGTGTGTCTTTTACAGTCTGGTGGTTCATCAACTAGCATTCGCCACATGTTCATAGTGTCAATGGGAACATGTGCTGATATTAAAAGTTAAGTTCATCTCAAAAATTGTCTTGAAGTCCACAAAAGTTTTCTGGAGCTTTGCCGCAAAACAGCACAACAGCAGTCTCCTAAACAGCTGTAGTGGATGGGGACTTGGTTTAAAATGTAAATAAATAAATAAATAAAAAGGCTCCATACAGCTTGTCCAGCCTAATCTAAGTTTCCGTAACTGACTCACTGTGGAGCTCGGTCACCCACTCCAGACTAGGTGCACGCTAGCATCATTAGCTTAGGCAGCAGCTATAGTGAAAGTTTTGGCTTTTAAAGGGTGTAAATAACATCTTTTCAAATCAATTTCAGAGCTCAGGGCTTTATTCACTTGACTTTTTCTTCACAATTCATATATAAGGCAACTACAAGTTTGACTACAACACTATGCTAGCATGCTAACATTTGCTAACTAGCGCTAAACACAGATTTCAGGTGATGGCTGATGGGAACGTCAGTAGCTTTGAAGGTAAACCAAGGTTCTAAACCAAAGTACTGGACACATTTCAATCTTGACCCGATAACTTGATGAAAGCTTGAATGAATGTGTGTGGCCCACTGCATTTTACAGCCATAAATCATGTAAAGTAGTCGTTGAGACATTTCACTCAAAAGCCCAACCCGAGTCATTATTTCAATTCAGAGACAATAAGCTATTAACTCCAGACTCTGAACCATTTCATGGTGGTCCATCTAATAGTCTTTAAGATATTTCAGTCTGGAGCAAAGTGGCGGGCCGTCGTTGCTATCCATAAATAATGGCTTAAAAGCAAAAAGGAAGAGGAGTGTTACTCTCTTGCAATTAGTATTCAAACACGAGAGGCTGATGTGGTGGAAACTGTGGGAGTCTCTTGAGTTTTATCTACATTTACTCTGCTCATTAGCTGTTCCCACCGTTCAGTCGCAGGCTGCTCTACAAACACACACACCGCTAAAGAGACAGAGGAGATAGGTGTGAAAAGAGGGAAGCTGGAGGAGACAAAAGACGGCGCCACTGGAAATAAAAATGTCAGTCCTCTGTTATTTCCCTGAAAGAGAAAGCGAGTGGGTGGTAGCATGACATATTGCCAGAGGAGGATTGATTAATTGATTAAAGTTAATTAAATCTTTTACAAAAAGAAAGCTTGGGTGTTCCGCTCTCTTTCCTGACCTGCAGGTTTAATAAATAAAGTGCAGCTCTGAGGGCTGTGGGCACTGCAGACGGGAGGGGAGAGAGGACGGAGAGAAGAGGAAGTGTTCCTCACTGACCTTAAACACAAAGAAGGGAATTACAATCAGACACCAGCCGCTTGACTGTGGGTGACCGCAAGCCGGCCAGAAATCATAATATAAGTTCCCAAATGCTCAGAACTGAGCAAGGTTACTTCAGAAAGTACACTAGAGTCACATTTAATCACTTCAGTTTTGCTTGATGTATTCAAAAAGTTGAGTAAAAACTTTGCTGTGGCTCTAGAGGGAGTTGCGTGAGCTCTGATAAATTGCCTCAAGTGAGCCTGAAGTGTTTTTTGTTTTTTTTTAAAATATCTTAGGGTGAGCTGACCCGTTCCTCAGCAGCCTACTGCCCACCTCTGCCCAGGGGAAAATTAGCTGCTGCTAGCATTAGCATTACACAAGCTGACCGTCCTGTCAGTGGTTGAGTTGCATTGTGGGTAATATAAGCCGCAGGCTGACTTCACCTAAAAAAAGAAAAGTCAGGAAACCAATTACATCAGTATCACCAAAGAAAGTAGACGATTAAATCCAAGTTGTATGTGCTAGTTTTGGAGAAGAAGTTCAAACTCAGAATTAATGAGTAATAACGCAAACACACAGATATTTATCTTTTCCATAACTGAATCAACAAGCTGTTCTCAGAGGAAATTATATAAAGGTAGCAGGGTCCACCACATATAAACAAAGTTAAACTGTATCAAATTGTGTTTAAGATCAGTCTGTTTGTTTAGTCATAAAAAGAAACCAGCCAAATGAAGATCTTCCTCTTCTGAATGAAAGCAAATGTCACACAACCTGTCGAGTGCCCCTTTAGGATTATTTAATGGCTCATACATAGCAAATATTATTTAAAAATAACCAAAAAATAATAATAATCAGAATGTTTGTATAGAACGTCTTTGTAAAGATTGCTACATATACCGTAGTTTCAGTAACGTGGCATGTGTTGATGTCTGGACATCAAAACACTACACTAACTTCCAAAATGGAAATTAACACTGATCGTTTTCCTGATTATTCTCTTCTAAAATGATAAAAGTGTGACAATGGTGGTTAAAATGACGTCGCTTCAGCTGATGAATTTCAGCTGAACGGGCCAGTGAATGAAGCCAGCTCACTTCCTGTCTCGCTCTCAGAAAGAAAGGACGGAGAAAGTGACAGAAAAGCCCCATAACTCCTCAGAGGACGAAATTAGAAGCTTGGGACAAGGATGATGGCGGTGCTGCTGCTTCAAGGACATATAAAAAACAGAGAGGAGGGGAGGGACCGAGGAAAAGAGAACAAAACAGCTCAGTTATGAGAGAATATGATGGGGATTTTTGTGAGAAACATTCACTTGGTGAACGTTTTCTTCCAAAAGCAACAAGGATCTCCTAATTTTACCTCCAGTTTATTATTTTAGCTTCCGTCTGGCACTCGGCGTGATGTTTTGACAGGACACTTTGCTCACTTAATCACCCTGAGTCAATATTTTGTAAAAAAAAAAAAAAAAAAAAACCCAACAGAAGGCTGAACAGCAGCGCAGATAATATCTCGGCAGAATTTGACAAACAGCTCTACTCTGAGCGTGCTCCCGTTAAGGTCAAATTCTTGCAGGCGATCAATATTTGGCAGTTAGCTCTCAATCAGCCGAGCAGCTGCACTGATGCACCTGATGGCTCCGAGCAGAGGACGGAGGGTGGATGGAAGGGGAACAGCTATCTGCATTAACTCTGCAGCTGAGAAAACAAGATATGACACGAGCCACAGGAGAGGGAAAATGCACGAGCACGTCATGTGTAATGGCAAGGACGTACGAGATCAAGACAAGAAGAGACTTCTCACTTCCTTTATTATCACAATGACTAGGACGTCCTCCAGTCGTCCCTGACTGAGACAGTCAGTCTGGTCCCCCTCCATTAAACAACAGCATCTGTGCTTTTTATCTACCACACACACACTTAAACACAACAACAGCTCGAGGAGTTCATAGGTTTGAGTCAGTCTGAAGTTGAAATCTCTATTCGAACCGGGGCCTCATTAATCATTCATTTCCACAAGACAATATTTTCTTTGTGTATTCAGCACTTATTGTTTGTGACACAGAGGTCTATTCATGATAGCTGCGACTGCAGTCCCAGCATGCACCGGTTCACAGACACAGTCACAGACAGTGTGTGGAGAGCTGCATAAGAGGAGAGAATAATTAGATAATAGGTGAGAGAGGGGAAAGAAGAGCTTGAAGAAGAAAGGAAGAGTGAGGGTGAGTCAGCAAATTTATATTCAGTATAGAGAGCTGAAGTCACCCCCCCCGCCGGTTTGCTCCATGGGACCTTATTTCAGAATAACATTATACGGTGGTGAAGAGAGAGACACATAACTTTTTGATCTTGTTTGAAATGTGTCAATTTGAAGGATCATTTTTCATCTTGAGAAATCCGCCAATGGTCATAAAACTAATGAAATATAAGACAATAATAATAAGTGATTATAAAGTCTACACAGTGAACAGTGACATCGTCAGTGACGTCGTTGAATGGTCATCAAAACCTATAACTTAAACCTTGTAGAGCTGCTCCTTTATAATAGCATCTCACAAAACTCTCCTTTCACATAATTGCAGTCATCAATATGAGCAGATTTATTGTGATTTTCATCTTTTTCGGTACCATTTCTGTGTCAGCTGATCAGTCCACAAGTTGTAAAATTAGTTAGATTTAGTTTTGGAACTGTAGTCGTCCGGTAAAGACGAACTAGTGAGTAGGTGATTCTCCGTGTTCAGTTTGATGATGAACAACTTCTGACAACTTCTGTACAGCCACTTGTTAGCAACCGTGTCCTTTTTAAGACAGAGGCTTTTTAGTTGACGTGTTTTATGTTGTATACACTAACATGAAAATATCATAAACGCTGTAGTAACCACAGTCCTTATTTTAGCACACTATAGCCCTACTTCAGATTACTGGGTGGATATCAATGGGACTCAGCTCAGTTGCCTCCCAGTGAACACAGCTGAACACCAGACTGGGACTCAACTCAGCAGCAGATACTGATGGAGGTCAATTTGAAGTAAGGAGGTGATTTACAGTGTACTATGATTCTGGGGAATGAAGACGGTGAGGATAATAGGTTTAAAAACATCCTCCTTTCTTGACATTTTAATTTATTTTGTTTAGTTTTTGGACAAAGTAGTGAACTCACTGCTTTTAGACCTCCTAGCTGAACGGGGCCACCAGACTATCCCCTCTTGAGGTACAAACAATATTAGACAGGACGGCCTGAGGGAGGCTGGTTAACACACTCACGACGTCTTTACAACTTGCCCTTTATAAATACTTCTGCACTTTAACCTGAGCACATCTTGACTTCAGGACTTTGTTCTTGTAATGGAGTATTTTTAGACTGTGGTATTTCTACTTTAAGGATGTGAGTACTTCTTCCACCACCAGTCATTTCCAGCTCACTGACTCTTCAGGGCTTTTTCAGGCCGATGACTGGGAACGACGACAGCCGACCAGATCCAGGCCTCTCTTCAAAAGCCTGAAAATGGTTCCTCTCCCCCCTGAGACTCCCCCATCTCCCCCCCTGCCCAACACTGTGGGGGACAAACAGAGGCTACAGACAGATCCACTGTCTACCTAGCGAGCACAGAAGATAATGAACACGTTCGATGAAGTTTATTTTGTCACAGCCATATTTAAACTGGACCGTTATGTACTGTTTACAAAGCTCAAAATGCTTAAATGCGGCACACATGAGACTCTCACACAGTCTATTCTCATCTCTTTGTAGCGCCGTTAACTAAAGAAATAAACTACTCTGCTCCACGGGATACAGAAGCCTACATTATCATATGAGTGTGTGTTCTCAGACGAACACACATACACATACACACACTCACACACACACACACAATCCTCTCTGTTGTGTGTGCATCTCGATGGCCCAGCACAAGGCACAGACTGTTCTCACATGTACCAACACATCCCCCAATGACTCATCTAAAACAACACAAGAGGCATATCAAAATAGACATTAATACCCTCATGAAAATAAACGGTGAGGCCCGGCAGAAATAAACACTGGTCAGAGGGCTCGTCTGCGGGGCCGTGAGACTGCGGCGCCTGCAGCCTCTCCTCCAGCTCCTACTGTTACGACAACATACCGACCACGCAGACGTCCACGAGGAGCTCGGGCCGAAGTGACCGAGATCCTCTTTCACAATACCACAAGGTTGTCTGATGTAAACTGATGATTTCACCGAGGGCAGAAACACCTGAAGGGATGTGTGGCAGCAGCAATATCCTGACAGAGGTTCTGGTGGGCTTTTGGAGGAGATTTGTCTGATTGGACTCATGTGGAGCAAAAGGTTAACAGCTTCAGAGGAAATAAAAAGTAGCACATTTCTGAGTGTTAAGTCGAGCTTGGTCACCTTTTTGAAATCTCAAGAGCAGTGGTTCAGAGGAGATAAGATCTTTTCCTAACAGTGTGGTGTTTGTGCCTATACCTCACCAGACCATAAGCACAGTCTTTCTTGATCGCTAAAGAAAGTCACAACATAAAAAAAAAAAGCTTGTATGAATAAATAGCACACGTTTAGAAAGAGAAATAGGGATGTATGTATTTAATTGAACTGAAGTGTAACATCGGAGTCACGTCCAGTGTCATATTGTACTTTTTTTTTTGTTTTCTGGCTCCGTTGAAGCCGCCGTCAGTCAAAATATGATATAACATCTGAGCTGTTGTGATTCATTTCTGTGTGTTTGTCTAGCGCGCGGAACAAATCCAGAAAACTGCATAACAGTTGGCAGATCCAGCTTGTTAATGATGGAAATAGATTTTTTTCTAATTTATTATGTTGATCTTATAATGAAGGAATATGTGGACAGGCTGATTTTCGACTTTATACCTACTAATTACCAGTGGTGGAATGCAACTAAGTACATTCATTCAATTTGTGGTGATACTTTTCCTTCGAATGATGCTTTCTACTTCTACTAATGTGTTGCTTTTACTTGACTATGTTTATTTGACCATTTTAGTGACAAACTACTTGTGATTTTTACAGACAAAGTACAGCTAGATGAGCTCATTAGTCACTTGACAGTTGATCAAGTCACAAATATGAAAACACAAAATTAAGATTTTAATAAACTTGGGGAATGATGCAACTTGCCACAGCGAGTATCGCTACACAATATGTCAGTGGGATTAGAAAAGAACATGAATCCCCCAAAAGCTGAAATGAAACATCTAGATATATGACCAGGGCCCCGATTCAAACATCATACCCAGAATGCAACGCTATACACCGTATAATGTAGTATTTTATGGGAAACGGCAAGCTGCCACCAAAATATTGCCCGGTATGCATTATTTCTGACAGTGCATTACCATTTTAAAAGGAAACAGTATGTTGCTGTCAGAGTGCGTGATGGTGTGTGTTCTTCTGGTTGAGTCGTCTCTGCCCGTGATGTGTGTGTGTGTGTGTGTGTGTGTGTGTGTGTGTGTGTGTGTGTGTGATGTCAAAAAACATGACACTGTAGCGAACACACCAGTCACAGGTGCACTCTGCAGAAACCCTGACAGCTGTGTTAGCTACATATGACAGCGCGCGCGCGTATGTGTGCGTGTTCGCGTGTGTGCCCCTCAGCAGCATCTGCTCGTATACTTGGGTACACCTAAGTGACAGCAGATGTCCTGTGCATTCCTAGTTGATCATGTGGTGGTAACATGTGTTTGTGTTTACTCGTTCAGACCTCTGTTGTTGTCAGAGATACACGGTGAGAGAGCAGAGGAGTCCAGCTGTCTGCCTGCAACTCGTCCCGAACATGACAGCAACACAGAGACAGAGACAGTGGAGAGACGAGTTAAAACATTTAACATTAAAGCAGAAGTAACAGATTTTTTGGGCCGGGGGTAGGGGAGGAGGCTAAAAAAAAACCTCCTCTACCATCTTATACACAAGTGAAAATGGCAAAAATGCTAGCAAACCTATCTATAACATTAACACTCTGCTTATTTTTCTCTTCATCAAATCCTGGCACTTCAACTTCTCGATGCTCCACACTGGTCACCTGCAAGCTTTGTCTGTTGATGTTGGACAGGTAGTCTTCAGAGGGGTTAAAGCACCGTTTTCACTGATAACAAGTAATGAAATTACTGAGACGGATAGTAATGTTCACTTTTAGAAAACAAAACAATGAGCTGAAAGATACTAAAACGCTGCACAGAGCTGAAAGGAACTGCATTCATCACACTGAGTGACATCTATCATATCAAACCAGTTCAAGGTGTCAAAATTAAGAAAAATGTGGGGAAAAAAAGCCTTTAACTTAGCTAATTATATCCTCTCTCATTACGTGCTACAAAAGGACCTAAATGCAGACACAGAGGCAGGCGGGTTAAAAAACAAAAGGCGATAAAAAGAAAAACAGGATCCAATAAAAACTAAGAATACAAAACTAAAAACAAACCAGCGAGTCACGGGAGACTAAAGCTAGAGCGCAGAGGTCAGGCAGAAAAACAAAGACTTAAATACACAGGGAATAAACACAGGTGAGGATTGAAAGCAGGACAAACACAGGAAGTGTCAAGTTAAACCTGACAGGAGAGATACTCAACATGAAATACGAAATAACAAAACTAAAAGTCACAACCACGACACGTTATTGGTTCAGTAAAATACTACAGTGTAAAAATACTCTTACAAGTAAAGGTCCTGCATTCAAAATCTTCCTGTTTAAAGTACAAAAAGTAGAGTGCTCATCGTGCAAAATGGTCGATTTCAGGATCATACTTTGAGTTGATTTAATAATTTGAAGTAATCATCTAAATCTGCAAAGTAACTAGTAACTACAGATGTCAAACAAAGGAGTAAAAATTGCAATATATGCCTCCAAACAGTATTTGAGCAAAAGTAAAAAGCAGTACTGTTGATAACTGTTGATAAAATAACTGTTGACCACCTTCACTACAAACCATTAAATATTACATAAAGAAATGTAATAGTAGGTTAATCCTGTTATCTACACACTGACATTCAAGTTTTCAAAAAAAGTTCCAGAGGAGAGTTAAAAAGATCATAAAACCTTGAAACAAGAAGAAGAGATTGTGTTTAAGATTATCCTCAGTGACTCAGCTCCTCCACAAACAGCACTTTGCTGTCTCGTTCCGTCTTCTCTTCTTGCCTCGGCAGCAGCTGCTGCTGCAGCGTGATGGATGCTGACGAGCAGCAAACAGACATCCGTCTGGGAGGAAGCATCACTGCATCCTCTGCTGGACTTCTATCTCCCACCTACTGACCGATCAATGCTCAGCAAAGACAGCTAAAGTTAGCACCAGCGAAGGAGGAGGCCTCAGACCGTCTCACATCACTTTGACTACACAGCATGTGTGTTTGTGTGTTGCACCTTCGCGGCTTACATTTTGAGCCTGCATTGTAGGAAACACACAGGTGTCACTAATACAATTAAAGGAGCAAGTAAATGGAATTCAGCCAACATTAATTTGATTATTTTCACCTGTGCTTTTCCAGCTGTGACATGACAACATTTCTTATAAAAACGTTTTTGTAATTATTTCTGTAGAGACAAACAGAACAGAGAGGCAGAGCTGAGAATACATGGCTGTAAACGGGCTCACTGAAATTAACACATTTGAAAATGAATACCAATCAGTGAAAATATCATCTGGCATGAATTAACATGTCCGATAAGGAGCCAAAGATATAACAGGAATGATGGATGTGAAATGGGCAATTCAGAATAAATCTAACATGCTAAACTACATTTAAAGTAAAATATGGGACTTGGAAATCTTTAAAAAAAAATAAGGAATATCTTGGCTTATAAACCATATTCACATTCATATCCATTTTCCTCTGACATCACGCTCAGGGTGGGAAGCTCAAATGCAGCACTCGTGTTCCAGGTAGCAGGTTGTAGCCTTTAAATGTAGGCAATCTGACAAATTGTCGTAATTTCACTATCTCCTGATAGATGAGCAAATGAAAATATAATGGATCATGAAAATCTGTGCTGTATTTCAAAGTAAAACAAGGTATTTGATAAAACGTCAGCTAACATTAGCATGCAACCGCTTCGTAGCTAACATTACCATTTAATTATGTCCAGTGTGTTTCATTTCCAGGTTTATATTAAATGATTCCTAGATGAGTGTTGATATTTTAGAATCAATTTACCTTCTGTGTTGTATTGCATAACACTATAAAATAGTAATGTTAGCTAGGAAGCGGTTGCATGCTATCGTTAGCTAGTGGGAGGCTCAAATGTTGAACATTTGTGTTGGAGGTTGGAGGTCGTGGCCTATAAATATAGACAATCTGTCAAACTGTCATAATTTCACCGACTCATGACTGATTAAAAATATTTGAAACGAGAATGGATAGTGAAAATCTAGAGAGACATCGGACCACATTTCAAAGGCAAAAACAACGTGTTCGATGACATTAGCTCCTATTAGACAACAGCTAACGTTAGCGCTCAACCACCTCCTAGCTGCCATTACCATTTGATAGTGTGATACGATACAATATGATAGGAAAGGTGTGAACTAATTCCAAAATATCACACCTTTATTTAAACTTGGAGGTGAAAATTATATATATTACACACACACACACACAATCATACTAGTGTCACTGTAACGTTAGCTATTGGGTCGATATAATGTTTTACCTTGAAAGATTTTCACTATCGATAATCCTTTTAGTTGCAGATAGATAGATCCGGTGCAGCCTCTCGTGAACAGATGGAGGCCATATTTCCCTGTAAGTGGGCTTGGCAGCAGCGTGCTGACACAATAATCTATCTTAGCGGGCAGAAGGACACCACAGCGTAACCCGTGGATGCAGTTGTCACGGAAGGAGCACAACACACACGATTGCATATTGGGGCTCTGGAATACAGGAATATGTTCCACTGCAACATATCTGCTCACCGCTTCTTTCCACCCACACAACTTATGTCAACACACCTGTCAGTGTGCGCAGAGTCGAACAGGAGTGACTTCTGCATAAACGTTTCTATTGGGTGATGGTTTCGATGCATTGTTGTCTGTTTTAAATTCGGAATTCAGCAGACAGAGATGTGACACAGCAAACGACAATAAAGCAGCCTTTATTAGAAGATTTGTCTGGGTAAATCTGCTCAGTAACAAAAGTAATGGTGCTGATAAAAAAAAAAAAAAAAGGAATCGTTGGCTGGAAATGCCAATTGATGCACAAAACCGGCGTTGGTTCCTTGAGTCGGTCGTATTAAGCAGCTCTGGGGCAGTTTTTTCATGCCTTTATTGTCTCTGTAATTTTGTGATAACACAATTATAAACAAACCTACAGCAGCAGAGTCCCTCACTACATCAAGACTCGGTGCAATAAAAGCACATTAAATCTGCTCTGAAACACCAGCCGGGCCAACGGTTCTGCAGATGGCAGACTCCTTGTTAAACAACAGGCATTTGCACAAAATTAGAAAGGGTTCGGTGCTTGATGATGTCTCGTTTAACATATTGAGCTCCCGGGAGTAAGTCTAACATTTGCCCAGAAGAAAAATATAAAGATCAGCTAATAGGAGCCGTTCTGCCGCAGTTCATCTTTATGCTCTGCAGTGCTTCTTAGACAATCCTCGCAAAGCTGATAACTTTCTTAATTAAGCCTTGAAGCCAGAGTCTGAGCCACAGTTTATTACCGCCAGACATACAGTATATTGCTACATCTAATCATCACACGGGTCGCTTTTTTAGCAGACTGATTGGTTTGTCATATAAAAAAAAAGAAGCATTTTTTGGCACAGAGAAACGTTTCACCTCCATCTGGACTGAGAGAGAACTGTTCTTGGATCTGTCAGTGCTGATCTGTCCCCCAATAACTCACTATTAAGCGTCTGCTGCCGATCAAGAGGGCCCGACTTAATCAAGACTAGCAGGCTCATCTGCAAGTCCTCCGGGCCAACTTTATTTATAACTTCAGGACATATGCGGACTGATATATGCACACAAGTCGATTTTGATGATTTCTTATGTGTCATATCACGTTCAGGTTGCATGTATAGGAGCCGAGGAGGTGTTAGAGGAGGTGTTAGGGGTGGTGGTGCTGGTGGTGTGACAGCTAGTTGACTGACAATCCAGAGACCACCGTTCAAGATGGCGGCGTTGCAAAATTCTTTAACGCTAAGCCACAGTCAGAATAATTCAGGGTCGCCTTTTCTTTTTGTAAAGTTGATACCTATAACAAGGAGCTGCAGCTTTACAGCATCACTCTGATGGTGTAAGTAACAGAAGACAAACTACAAAGGCCGTCACATGTGTTAAGAGCCTGTGTTTGACACTTGAGATAAAATATTAATCCGTGTGTTTTTTCACCCCTGTATTCTGCTCCAAGCTGTCCTCAGAGAGCAGAGTGCTGCTGGTTGGACCAATGTGACCAGCTGACCTCCTGAAAATCCCAAATGGAAACACCGCCAGTGCTCGACTCCACGCTGCAGGTCAGCGAGAGGCTAATGGAAGGTGCAGTCCGCTGCCGTCTTATCTTCAGCTGCACACCGACAGTGAGAAAATTACAAATACATGAGACCGACTCGTCCAACTGAGTGTGCGACAAGCCCCATTTTATTGTAGACGTGAGAAAAGGACCGAACACTCGGCCCTCTGTGCCTGTATGTGTAAAGTGTGAGAAATCTCGGGGGATGCTGAGTTTGAACTGGTGTAGAGCGTTATTAGTGAAGGAATAATGGGTGTTAAACATTTTAGTAAAAGTTCATTAAGAGAACCCATAAAGTAAAAACACCCCAGCTTCAAAGATTTTCATGTTCTCTCTGCAGCTGAAGGCGAAGAGCCAGTTTCACGAACCATTAATGCAGTCGGGCTGTAAAGGTTGGGATTCTAGCACCATTTTGTATTTAACAATACATGTTTGTCCCAGAGCCAACCATTAATTTTTAAAGGGAAAATGTGTGGGCACCCTGCTTAAAGGAAAACTCAAGGATCTGTTGTACACTAGATCAATACCAATTTAATGTCTGTACATTAACATGAAGCTACAGCCAGCAGTCAGTTAGCTTAGCTTAGCTTCACTAGAGGATTTAGACACCTTTGAACAGTGTCTGGTTTGACGTTTCCCCATTTCAAGTTTTGATGCTAAACTACGTTAGCGGGCCCATTTAGCATATAGACATGAGCATATAGGTATTGTAAAGTGGCATCTTGCAATTCTTTTTATTTTATTTTTTTTGCCATTTCTGCAGCGAGGGTGAGAAGAGGGGTATTCAGTTGGTTGCAATCTGCAGCCTCCCCACTAGACGCCACTAAATACTACATAATGGAGTCATTTTTGTTTAAATAACACATTTTTGCAATGCAGGACAGGTGAAACTACTGCATGTTATCAGCCTTCAAAGTCAAACTTTTACCCTGCATCTATTTTCCAGTGTTAAACCTTTGCGGGGGGTTAAAGCTATGCAATCACTTCTTTGAAATCGAGCTTCATAAAGGAAAAGGTTTACTGTGCAAATTAAATTAATCAATCCACTCAGCACACAGACTATACTATTCTAAAAATAGATCTGAAGGTCACTGATGTACAAAAGGGAAACTGCCTCGATTGCTTATAAGAACTGAAGCACAGGAGGATTTGTTCCTGTTGAGCGTTTAACATATGTACTCTTAAAACACAGCGAGCCCTTCCACTGAAGCATCCTGGGTAGCTGCCCTTGAACCACAACAGATTTGTGTCTCTTTTTGTCAGATTTAATGACGTGGGAGTGAAGTGGAAGGACTTATGGGCGAACATCCTGCAGAAGTACCAATGTCGATTTTTACGATAAATGGGTCTATCTGCTCTGTTTTGTCTCTCAACTCAACTGCTTATTAGATTCATACTTCACATCCCCTCAAATAAGCACAACAAATCATACAGACTGTGTCACAGTCCCACACACATCCATTTTTTCTCATTTTATTCAGTGATAAATAATTTCCTATGATCATAGGCTTTATGTGAAGACATCCGATCAAGGCAAGAGACAAATTAGAGGGCACACATTGCCACCATTAGAAAATAATAGCAGAAACAAAAACAATGAGGTAAGAAGTTCTCTTTTTTATACATTTGTGGTGCTTCTATTTCTGTTACCTATACTGTTTGAATGCACAGTGCTTCCTAATACAGAAATTCTGCCTCTTTGTGTCTGTACATTATTAAACAAAAAACATGTCATCATGGCACAATACTGAACCAACCAAGACAGGGCACTGCAGAGTGTAGAGTTAGCAGTATACATCATCAGACCAAGGGTAAGAAAAGCAGAGCAGGAAACAGAAATACAAAACAAGGACTTAGTGACTGAACTCCGTGATTGATTTAACACACAGACACACTTTTCGAGAGACATCTCCAAATTGTTGTGAGTGCAAACATGTCAAGTACACGCCTACGAGAGCCGAAACGATTAGTCAATCAAAACTAAATTAATCTGCAACTATTTGGATCATAAAAGCATAAATGCCAAACATCAGACATGCTGTTTTTCTTCTTCTTTGTGAAATTAAATTGTAAATTCACAGGTTTTTGAACTGTCAACAAAGGTGACAGTTGAGAGTAATTTAGTTGAGGGGGGGCTGCATTAAGGTTTCACATAATTATCACAAATCTCTATTGTGAATAAACGTACATAAATCTGCTTAGAAATCAGAAGAAGTAAAGAACCCCTTTTTTCAACTCCAGAACTTGCCTAATAATCGTCAAAATCAATCAATTAATTTCAAGTTTTCATCAGTATTATATCATGCAGTGATAGTTGTCATAAGGCACAATTAACAATGCCAATTTATCAAAATGTGACCAAATATGTGCGAAAAAAAGAAGGGCTAAAGTTATTACCCACAGCTGACTCACTGCCTCCATCATACTTCCTGTTTACACCCCCAACATCTTGGAGAAAATAACCCACAATTGTCATGAAGCGAAAATAGCCGATTGCTTCTGATGAGCCAAATAAAAGTATGGTAGGCTAACGACATCCATGCTTGCTATGACTTTTTTTAAATTGCCACTATCTCCAGATCACAAGTGGATTATCTTGTCACCCCGCAGAGCCGTCTGCAGACTGACAGTCCAGTCATGAATCTTTTTCTCCTCGTATATTATCTCATTATCTCAAGAAATCTGCCTTTTGTTTTATTTCAAGACGAACAAACGTGTTATCGTGAGGAAATAAGCCTAGTTGTCTTGAGATAAAGAAATTATTAACGTATGATTTCACGATAATGGCATTAAAAATAAAAGAATTTGCAAGCAAGGCTGTTTTTCTCGGCTTGAGTAGGTACGAGTTGTGTGGCCTGTTTTTTCATTTTAAAGGATTTGCCTTAAAGCTCATACCGATATGCACCTCATGTGTGTGTGTGTGTTCTCAAAGTTAAAAGCTGGTCTTAATACAAAACAAGCAATTTAAAGATATCACTTTTCACCTCTAAGAACTCGTAATGAGCAAATTATCGCTCCTTTCTGAGATAATTGAAGTGAGAAATCATGAAAATAATTAGGACTATAATACACAAGGAAAATAATGGTTAGTTGCAGCCCTAAAATGTGGATATTTGTGTGTATGTGTGTTTTACAATCACGGGCCTGAAGGGCAGCACACTGAGGCACAGCCCCATGCATGGACCTGACCTGCAGTCCCAGCGCCTTCACTTTTGTACAAAACAAGACAAAGAAAATACTCCTGGCTCCAATCTTTCCCATCCAACATTAAAAGGAGAATACCACTAACTTTCAGCATTCACATATGTTATTATCAGACTTTTAGGTCAGGTCAGCTTCTATTTATAAAAGTCAATACTGTCTGCGATAATTAGCGATATATAAAAGGGCCATCTCAACCCCACAGTGATGTACAAGAATACCTTGATAAGGCCACTGTGCTTGTGGCTGTACTTAGCAGGATTAAGAGCGTCACTACAAATACAAGAGATGCGTTTCTGTTCAGATGATTGTTCTCTAAATTCACAGTCTTCTATTTATTGGTAAATGATGTGTATCAGCGTCATGGCTTTAGCTTGTGAAAACTCTGTTGCTGTCTGTGTAAATAACATAATGCAAGGTCCGACACATTGAGTGGCATTCTCCTTTATGGTGCTTAACCTCCTGTTCTGCTGCTCAAGGAGGTCACCTCTCATTGCTATCTGCTCCTGAGCTGCATCTGGTTGTGAGAAAAAGGCGCGGCACACCTGTACCTTTCCTCTGGTCCACAGCAGCCCGTGAGCTGGACCAGACAGCTGGGCTCACAGCTGCTCTACCCAGTCACGCACCTGGGGCCTCGTGAAGTGACAGGCGAGAATAAAACCTGCTCTAAAGCCAAGCTGGCAGAAAAACCCTCCAGTTCCCCTCAAGGATTCAGTTCAGTGAACCTCAATTACACTCGAGCTACTTCAGTGGAAAGGCATGGG
>OMLP01046668.1:57160-93401 GCA_900302685.1 Spondyliosoma cantharus
AAGAAGAACACAAAATGTACAACAACAGAAAAACACACAACTGAAATAGCTAAGAGAAGCCAAAAATAGCAACAGGAGCGGTCGTGACGGCGCAGATGTGTGCTGAGGGCGGGCGGGGGTCAAGTCGAGGAGCGGCTGTAGTGGTCCTCAAGAAATGTGCGCCAGCATTGTGGCCGCAGTTGCCATGACAGCGGCACATTAAACACCCTTCTCCCAACAGAACAACAGAGAGACGGCCATATTTTAATCAACAGTGGCAGGGTGCTGCAAACGCCTTGGCTGCCCTCTCTTTCACACTCCTCCAACCCTTTGTGCCCATGTCCCCCCTCTTTAGTGTTTTGTTCATTTTCATTTTTTTAAGTTGTTAGGTTCTCCACGGTGCTGCGGTCCCTCGACACGTAATCAAAGACTTCCCTGTATCAGGCTTCTGGCCAGAGTTTGTTGTTTTTGATTTTCAGTCATTGTGTGTTTTTGTAAATCCCATTACATTTTCAGAGCCTCCCGTGTCAGTCCAGAGGCGGGCACAGTCAAGTCCTCAGCCTGGGAGGCAAACTTTGCCTGCAAACAGAAGTCCCACTATGGTGAAGAAGATGGAGAGGACAAACAGCACATACGAGGATCCGACCACCGTGTTGTTAGGCAGCTTGTATGGCTGCCCTCCCACCTCGTTGATATAGAAGCCTATGGGGAAGATGAGTGCCGCCATGCAGAACAGGATCACTGGAAGGAAGGAGTGAGAAAGAAAATGTCAGTTCACTTTACGCTTAAATATGCACCTGTGTTCATCTTGATGTGTCTAAATCAAAATATGTAAACCAAACTCGATGTATTTTGGAGTCACACAAAAAAGGTTTAAGAAATAACTAAGAGCATGTTTTATCCTTTGTTCTCGTTCTACTCAAATTGAATTTAATTATAGCAAGTTCATTAGCAAAGTACAATAGTGCCTTTCAAATGGCTTTGAAGGAGCAATTACACATTGCAGACTCGCGGTATGCACTGTGATCAGCATGATGCTGCCTCTCAGGCATTTATGTAACTTTTCAACATCTCATTTTTAAATAGGTTCATTGTCACAGATTACAGATATTTCTGGAGAATGTACAGAAATAACAGTTAAAGCAAACATATCTGAGTGGCTCAGTTGAACCAATATCTGGCAGTACATCATTTATTTTCTCCCTGAGTGAAATGATTGCTCATTTCACAATAATGTCTTCATTAGAATAGGATCTGATACTTTAATTTTATCAAACTTCCTTCAGTTTCTTATCATCACAATAGATGAAGGCAGACAATGATGAAAATTTGACACCCAAGCGATTTCATCAGCACTTTAGCTGACACTTTCTAAAAGTATCTTTAGTCCTAGGTTCCAAGGGTCCTAAGTTCTCAGGGTCATACGTTGCCAGAGCTCTAAGTTCCCAAGACCCTATAATTTCAGGATCCCAGAGTCAGTCCTACAGTTTGTTCCCAGTGTCCGGATACCCTAACTGTGTATTATGCAAGAGATGAAAACAACATGTTCAGGCCCACCCTCTACAAGAATCCAATTAATGTTGAAATGTTTATGTCTTCTGTCCATCTCCTGTCACTAAAAATGCCATGTCCAACATGATGTTAATAAACAAGCATACAAAAATATACACTGTGTGTCAGTATGAACCTGTAAAGCCATTATCTACTGTGCACACAACCAGACAAATAACGAAAACACAAAATTCAAAGACGAGGCCAGACATGTTTGCAGAGCACAACTCGACACACAGCTAAAAACTCAAAAATACTGTTTATACAGAAACAGCAAAAAGAAAAAAAGGGTTGCATCGAATGTTATGTTTCACTTAGTTGACTTGTTCCTTACACTCTGGCAGATGTAATCTGTTTATCATTAACATGCAACGACATGCCTAATTTATGCAGAACTGCTTCCCTGCAACTCAAATATGACTAACAAATGAATAACTCTGCGATGTTTGCCGGTCTGTTGGGTTTTTTATTTATTTCCAACTTTAAATTACAATATTTCTGACAGCACTTGAAGGCAGCATGTTTTCACGGTCAAAATGTTTTAGCAAATCATTGAAAAGCATCCCTTAGGTATGTGATTTAATTTCAGCTTTGAAGTTTTTGTGTGACTTCAGGCAATTATTTGTTGGTAAAACTATCATTATCAAGTACTACCCCTTGAGTGTGCCATAAATTCACAGCGTTTCTGACACTACTTGAATGCAGCATTAGTTTCAGTAAATGTTTCTCCACGAACCATAAATAAGCTCTTTATGCCACCTCAGGGGGATTAACATTTTAAAATGTCTCTACACCCTTAATGGTTCAAATCAGTAATCAGATTTCAAGCTTTCTAAACAGCTACATCCAGCTCTGTTTATTAAGTTAAATCCTGAAACAGAATTTCCTACATTAGCCAGAAGACAAACATTAGGGGCCGTGAAGGAAACACGCGTATGCTGATGTTGTCGTAGTTTCCTAAAGCTGCCACTAGATGTTACATAAGAGACACAATTTGATGATAAAACATTTACGTCATGGGATCATCAGACACATTATTCCAAAATTACTGTGCATCTATGTCCTGTTTGTTCTGACTGCGCCCGACAGAAAAGATAAGATTTTTGTTAGAGAGGAAGCCACTTTCACTTTAACAAGCGTGACAAAAACTGAGAGAGAGCATGTTGTGATCTTCTGCTCAGCATGTGTCGGGTTTGTTCACAGCTGCAGAGGTGCAGTCATTACTAAGTCTTACCCAGGAAGTAGGCGTCTGCCATTGGATAACTAATTGTTACTAATTAGACCAGCTCCCTTTTCTTCTGTTCCCTTTGAAGATGTTATTATTGCAGCTTTTTGGTCCAGCTCCAGTTATGAAACACACAGTGACGGTGACCAGCAAAGCCACCGTCAACGGCTGTCCAGCATTTGTGGAGTAGCGAGTTTTACTTAAAAATACCTGGTTTGTTGTTGCATTTAAAAAGGTGCACAGTGTTTTTCATCAGCTTTATTCCTGGACTGTCTGTGGTAGTGTGAACTCTTAATGTTACTAGTGTGTAAAAAAACAAACTCGAAACTACCTTGTTTTCAAGCAGAATTAATAGGATTCCAAGAGAAGTTAATTGAGGCTGTGTGAAATTACTTTAGTTCCTTAAACACTGTCACCCATGTCGTGACAGCACATGAAGCCGTTTTTAGCTCTAACCTGGTCACTGAACCAATTTGCAGCACTGTTCAGACCTGTGGGATGACTTCTCCGCTCTCTCTATGAAATCATACTGAAGCTGATGTACCATTTTGTCATCCAGACTGCAGCTACAGGAATCTGTAGTCGTACAACATTATGGATATTAGGGTTAAAAGACAGTTTGAGGCTTACATATTTAAGAAGGATATTCATACAAATCTCTATCCCTAGAGTAACGCTTAATTAACAAAACATTTTTTGGGGGTTAGGATTAGCAATTTAAATATCTAACAAATTGTAGTTTAATACAATTTTAAATTAAATCATATAAAAATCTGCATTGTGGCTCAGGCCACATTCTTTTTCCGGACCCAACAGAGAGTAGTAACTCAACAGGCATTCAGGTTTTTAAGTCTGAACCCGACGCAGCTAAAGCCCAGACCAAAACTATGCGACGAGACAAGTTGAAGCTTGAAACTACACAGGACAAGATGGCGTATCATCTTAACTACAAGAACTTTATCTACTTCTGTGCTGACTTGTCAGGCTTTTCAATAGCTGGATATAAGTTGGAGCACTTTAAAATATTAGCAATCACCGAACTAATCAATGAAATTTGTTGCCAATTATTTTTAGAATAAATTTTTCTCCATTTAATCAATTAGTAATGTTAAAATCCAATACCGCCATCAGTCCTGTTCACTTATCTCCATTATTATTCACAATATCGTTATGAAACCACAAATTCTAATTTTAAAAATCCCTGCCTTATCTATGACATGTAAGCCATCAGTCACTGTATAAATTCAGAATGACATTAAGTTCAGAAACAGTCCTGGATTGGTCAGTCAGATGTTGTTGTGCTGACTCAGAGAAGCCAAAAGTCTCTCGTCTGCCAGCGAGTATAAATGAACATTGTGTGGCAAGTCTGCATCACAAAGCGTGTACAAGCAAATATTTATGTCTGTGATTTTGCCTGCTCATTGCTCCAGCCGTGTGTTTATCTTTGAGGGGGGTATGGTTTCAAAAGGATGCTGTGAAAGGAAAGCTAAAAGTGGAGCCAGAAAAACATGGCTCAGCATTATTCCAGCGCAACCTCACCAGTGAGTTAATTGAAGTGCAGCTCAGGGTCCGCTGCTTCTCTTAAGTGCCTCGACTGATGACATGCGCTTAATCTGAAACTATTTTGATCATCGATTAATCCTTTAAGTCCCTTTTCATGCAAAAATAACAAACATTCTCCGGTCCAGCCTCTTCAATGTGAGAATTTTCTACTTTTCTTTGTCATTGATAGACCAAACATTAATCGCTTCAGTACAAAATATTCTATTAAAACATTTATTCTACTTATTGTGGTCTGTTGTATGAAATCGGTATCTGTGCAGATCTGTACATCTTGTTTCTACTAATTGCTACAACAACAACAACAACAGTAACAACCTAATGTAACTCGTATCATTATGATTCTTTTTGATCAACAACATATGAGAAGATTATTGTGCGTACCAAGGCCTGCAGATGTCCCAGCACAGTCTTTCCCTTACATAAAGCCATTTGTGATGCACTGCCACAGGTTCAAAATACAGAGGAATTCATCCTGAAAATCAATTCATAAAGTTGAGGAATAGAGCTGGTATGACAGATGAAGTGAAGAGCCTTTTAAAAAGACATGAGCCCAGAGGCATGACCTACCTCACTGGTGTGTGACCACCATTAAAGTCACGTTACATCATTTCTGACAAGATTGTCTCATAAACAAGTTTAATCCAGATCAGCGACGTTAACGAGAGCCCCAAGAGTGGCGCTCCTCGTTAACAACACTCATCGTTCTAGCAATATTACATCAGATGGCTCTAATTGACGACACCTGGCTATAAGACACCACATCAAATTAGATGTAGCGCGACATAATGAGCTGATATCTTATCAGAGATATATAGTAATCAGTTTATATGGTGGCTGATGTGTCATTGCCATCCAGATGCGCCCAAGTTATGTCAAGCAGAGAAACCGTCAATTTAGCTTGTAAGACCTCCTTTAAGGGTTCCTAACAAATCATGTTAGCCAAAACACTTTTTAATTGCCAATACATCCCACGAAGTGCCCAGAGGTTAAGTTAACAACTTACAAGTGCAAATACTAAGGAGATCCAACTGTTTGATAGCAGAAATTCAGAAAATACATTCGAGCATGGTCTTGTGGGTGTCGTCCAAGGGTACATTATAGATTTTTTACAGATATTTGACGGTTTAAATTGAGGCATAATTACTAGATTCTCTCTACATTATGAATAAATACTATTATGAATTGACTGTATTAGGCTTGGGCTGATATATATTATCGAACATATTGGCCATCATATGTGATATTTTTCACAATATCGAACAGCTGAAGAAGAAAATGGACTGCTGTCATGGCAGCAAGGCAACACGGACTGATATTTGACTAGGCAATAATGAAAACGAGTTGGCAGAGGTTACCACAGATTAATTGGTTTGGCTTTCACATACAGACATGGAGGACTTTGTTTCTCAGAAGAACGTTTGGCATTATTTTGGGTTTAAAGTGGGAGACAATGGCGAGCCAAGGGATTTGACTGAGGCTTCATGTTGGCAGTTTTTCGAACTCAAAAAAGGGTTAGGCTAAGTTTTAGCGTCAGGTTGCCTCTTAGAATAAGATCGCTGTTCAGGAAGGATCTCAGCTATTGTGGACCATCTATGCATGCATTTAAAGCTGTAATCAATACCTGGGAAGGGAGGGGATATTATACACATAATTCTATATTTCTATTTTGTAATTTAATTAATTACCACATGTATAGAATTATATTTATGATCACCCCACCCGACCCCCACAGTTGAGGGTCACACCTTGGGGAAACACTGCTGGCGTGTGTCTGCGTACAGAGAGACAGAGGCGGGACTGTGCTGGTCATACAAAGCTGTCCATTCAGGTGCTGGTGGCCTGGAGCCAGTTACTCTACAGACTGCCCACCTTCCGTCGACCTTCATCACCTGTTTGCCTCAAATGAACCTCCCCTGTCTCCTTACGACCAACTTCACTTCATCCTCCCCCTCCGCTTGTGTCTTTACATTGGCACCCATCTCGCACTCACAGCTCTTGACCTCTAAAAAACATGATTATTCACTCAGCTTGCCTTCTTTACTCAACTACCCAAGTCTTCTTAAGCCCCCACCCTTTTTTGTTTTCCTCACTTAACCTCTCACCCTCTCCCCCGCTCGGCTGACAGCGGCGAGGTGTTCGCCATCGCTTTAGTCCAACAACATCAGGTGGAAAAAAACATGCTTGCTAGTCGCAATTTTTCCTTTTTCCGTTGCTCTGCTTCACTTTAAAAACAGCCTCTTGAGATACAGGATGACCCTCAGAAGTGTCAGCTAATGGAGGTCTTAAAACAGATTAAAGTGATGATTTACCATCTCTTCTCTTTCTCTTCAAACAAACCACATCACAAGAATCCCCCCCTTCCTCCCTGCTTTATTTCCTCATTTCAAGTGATGATAATCATCATGCCTCAAACATGTTTAAAACATGTTTAAAACAAAAAGAATCGGTACTATTAATATATCTCTTGTCTAATATGGCCAGCAGAAGCTTAGCAGGGGGACAAGAGTGACAACTGCACACAGTTGCCGTGGCAACCGTCGTACTTTCCTGTGCGTGTGCTCGTTAAACAATGACTCAATGCCTTCCAATTTAGTGTATGACACAGATTTGTGCTCACCGGACAGACAGTTTGAGGAGAGGCTCAGGGATTCTGTAAAGCGTTGAATCACCGGATATTTGCAAGTGATTAGGTAGAGTTACAAAACCTAAATATGAATCCGCATTTGGCCTGGCAGGCAAAAAAAACACAAAAAAAAACATGAGGAAAGCGCTGTGCATAGTGTCTTGAAAAATACACCCAGTTTCTCAAACAATAACACACAGCATTGTCGCTTCACAGTTTGCACCATCTGTACAAGTGTGCTTGAGGCCATCCATTCCCTTAACTAACGGACCAATCAAACTCCGCCCTCCCACACAGCCTTACGAAAGCAGCCACAGCGCACGAGATGGATGCAGAATTATTATCGAGTGCTGGGAGTGAATCTATAGAGAAATCGTGTTGGAAAAAGAGTGGCGTGTTCAAGGCAAAGAGAATGAAAACACTAGAGAAACGCTGTGGCACATAAGCCACCCACTCGGGTACCAGAGGAGCTGCATTACTCAATAAATCAGCTTCAGGGAGCAACAATGGTCGTCAAGCATGCAAAAACAACACTGATAGATGTGTAAACACAACCAAACGCACACACGCGCATTTTCCCACCACTCTCAGAAACATAAAAAACACACAAAGGTCCTGTACATACCCTCGGATGTTATTGACGTCACACTTATCTGCACATCTAAATTAGCATTGCAGAACTGAGCTTAAACCAATTTGCCACACTCATATAACATCATCACATCTCTTTTTATGATTTCCTGCCCTAAAGAGACTGGGTTTAAGAAAACATCAATGTAGCAGAGGTGATCTTCACTTGAGGTCACATCACGACAGATGCTGTGATACAGAGAAGATCATGCTCCAAGGGAAATGTGTTGACGACAGGTCTAGTGAAGCAAAATAATTTCATTCACTGTCAAAGTCAATGTCTTGTTCACTTACTGCCAGTAAAGGCGATCCAGCGGGCATATTTGGTGGCTTCTCTGCGCCAGTGTGACGCCACCAGCAGTCCACAGGTGACTGTGAGGGAGATGATGCCCATGATGATGAAGAAAAGTGTGGTGACCCACTCTGGGGGCAGCCGTGGTGGAATACATGTCCTGTCTCGTCCGTGGATGGTCTGACATTGTCGGACAAGACCGACTGTAAGGGCACCTGCGTAGAGAGAGGTTTAATGTTGATTAAGGTTTAATTTTAAATGATTTTTTATTCACAGAGCACATGGACACACTGAATATAAAGAGATCTATGAGGTCTATGAAGTTACAAGTGCAATATGTAAAAATCGTCAAAAACATACATAAAATACACTAACTTTATCAACAGAAAGATTCTTAAGAAATATATTTATGTCACAGACATTTATGCATTGAGCTGCAAGGACATCTACTGAAGTTAGGATGCTAACAAGGTAGCTGCTTCCCATCCACGGTTCCCCTGTGCTCTGAGCTGCCCGACATGGGAGACTGACTTGGGACAGCTGAACTGTTAGCTGCTTAACTAAAGGCAGCTACAGTGAGATCTGGTGACATGCTGCTTTATATAGCTGGTGAATTCTTAGTGCACAGGGCACTATGTAGTTATGGGAAAAATCTGAATTTTTATATTTACAGTATGAATGTGGTAATAATACAAACTCGGAAAGATTTATTTTCTTACATAACTGAATAAACAAGCTGTTTTCAGAGGAAAATAAGGTCCCTCGAAAAATGTTTGAAGCAAAAAGGTGGCAGAGTCCGCCAAATATAAACAAACTAAAACGCTGAAATGCTCAAGTGTTTTGTCCACAACCCAAAGACATTTAGTTAAACATAAATTAATTAAAAAGTTACTCAAATCGATTAATCAATTATCGAAGTAGTTGGCGATTAATTCAACCATTTACAACTAATCAATTAATCATTGTAGCTCTAACAAACAGCTAATAAAAGGGCATGAATGAAACACGTTCACATTGCACAATATATTGTTTCAGCATCAACATTGCAATGTACGCATGCGAAATAGTCACATCGCAGGATGTGCATTGTCAAGTAGGTAAAATTGATGCAAACATATCCAGCTACAACTTTTTTGCAAAATGACACAAAGGAGGCTTGCACAGTTGAATTTAGTCCCATTAAAGACCAATTCTGATGAATTCTTTCCAAATAGAGCTATTGAAGTTATCAGGTGAAATTTCCTGTATTTCTTCATTGAGTAATACATAGATTACTGAAAACCAAAATATTGCAATTTTCTAAATCAGTAAATGCACATTGCATGCACAGAACACAATTGTCTAAATTCTGCAGTTTATTTTAATTGCCAAATAATATTTTATTTTGGCCCCTGAGACACACTGGAAGCAGCTCTGTCTACAAGTACATTGCATCCATGGATTGCAAGACAAATGTCAAAATGTAGAGAGGTAGTTTCATGGACTACATCTTTTGGGCTGACAGTGTATCTAAAAGCTGAATACAAACAGAGACAAATTGCAAGTGGGCAAAAACTACAAGAGCAAAAAAACATTACGGGTCTTGTGTTGGAGAAAAACAGCCAAGCTATGACAAATCAGTGCCTCGATCGGCGATAAGGTCTTGTGTGGCAGCTCAGCTGATGACTGAAGTGATAGAGGAACAGGTGAAGGAGGAGTAAAGAAAAACGACTGAGAGAAGCTCCTTTAATTTGTAACCAATTCAGAGCTAGTGAGGAGCTGGGGAGCTGTTGGGAACCAATTATGCCAGTGAGTGGCCAACATCTTTTCATGTGTTTTCACACTGAAGAGAGGGTGAGGACTAAATCAATCCTGCCAATTACTGAATCTATCCCACGCAGGTATCTCAATCTCAGACAAATTTGCAGCAGCTTATATCTCTGTAAATATGTCTAAGCCTTCTGTACTTGAATATAACAATCATCTCCTGTCTCCACCTCTATTCTTTGACTAGGCTCTTTCGTAAGTTCTCACGTCTGCATCACAAAACATGGCAGAACATGATGTTACTACTGTACCAGCCATCAGGGATCAGACAAGGAGACAAATAGAGGTTGAGCCAGTGTGAAGGCCGGTGCTCAGAGCAGGAACATGCTCCAGTGGTGCAACCACTCTGGAGGGACACCATTCAATTAGAGCCCATCCTCAAGGGGAATTTCTACCTGAGTAAGCAGAACAGCGTCGCATCACTCAGTCCTCTGCTGATCACAGGTCTCCGGCAAAAGAAAGGCGGACTATAAGTGATAAGCTGTGGGAGATCAGAGGCATTCGTTTGAGAAATTAGAGGGGGCATCAGCGTGATGGCTTTTACTAGTGCACACTTGGATGGGCGATGAGCTTTCCTACACTTCATGCTTTGACACTTTATGTGTATAAAGACAAATAACAGGACTCTTTGTGAAAAACGGACATGCCTCCTTCTCTTTAATGCCACTATGTCAGTGCTAAAGGATTCAGCAAAGTCCAGTTTTTCTCTTTTGCAAGGTAACAACATAGGACACACAGGTGTATACTTTTTTGTTTTTTTAATAAGCCCAAGCCTAATAAATCTAATAGCTGAAGCACCTGAAACTTTTGGTCTGAACCCCTGTCAGTGCCAAAAAGCAAAACAATTCTTGAAATGACAGTGGATGTACATGTCATAATTAATAACTCTCACAAACAGTAAATGAAACAAACATTTTCTTTAAAAAGGTGCCCTGCAGAGTTTTCCTGTAAACAAACAAAATATTAAGTTTGCACCATGGGAATCTACGAGCTCTAACAAACATGTTAAATGCATCTCCTTATTTATATAAAATGTGCAAAGCGGATTTTAAATTTAGTATTTTAAATCCTACATCATTTACATCCATGCAGTCATCTTCCTTCCTGCCTTTGCTGGCGCACGGCAGAATATCTGACTCACTTATGACACGCACATATGTGAACGTACTGGTGGCAGCCCACAGTACGTTCACATATGTATATGTCATAAGCCATGTTGCACAAATCTACAATACATGTCATCTCAAGTTCACATTACATGTTTGAGATCTGACTGTCAAATCCAGAGGTGGAGGGGATGGGGATGGAAATAGAGACGGGAAGGTTGCTAAGTCAGTAACAATCGTGTGACACAGATCGCAAACGCATTTCAACATTTGTAAGTGTGAAATCACTGAATATTTTTAGAAGACTGCGGGACAATTTCTTGCCACATTTGTGGCAACCATAGCAGGTATTCTAAGCCAAATCAATTATATTTTCCTAACAAGTGTTTTTTGTGCCTAAACCTAACCAGACCATTAGCACAGCACAGTCACAACATGGAACAGAAAAGTGAACCTAAATCAAAGTTGCAACATATATAATGTTTCAACATGTTCGTGGTTTGAAGACTCGTATTGCCAACATTCTGACATGAGGGTTGTGTAGCATGTTCTCACAGCGTTCAAAAACTCCAAGGAAAGCCTTTGAGTTAACTATCTATGGAAAACAGCTACAAATATACAGTATGAGGCCAAGATAATTCTAAATACAACAACATCATTTCTTCAACATGTTTGAGGCCTAATCTGGAAAAAGGAGAATTAATGAGTGGTAAGCACTCATTCCACTGACCACAAAATAACCCATTCACTGAAAAGGCAGTGAAAAAGCAGGCCTGTGTGGGCAACATCATAAAAGTTCAACAGTGGCTCAGCAGGTGGGCGGACGTGTGCATGAGACAAGTATGCAAGCTGGAATTTCAGAAGGTCAAGCGTGTTACTTGCTCCATCTGGCACCTGAATCCAGACATTTCATAACCCGTCTGTTTATAACCTTTGTGTATTTACAGGATGAAATGTGATGCTGCTAACAAGCCTATTGTGTCTAAAGCTCAAATACATGAATCCAAAAAGAAAAGCAAAGCCTGTGTGAGAAAACTGTTCTTGTTGCCGCGGGGGTGTGGTGGATTCTTCAGGCTCTCCAGAGGAAATCCTGTCCCCTTTATAACACCCATTGAGAGCACTGCTTTTACAGTAGCAACCCACACAAACAATGGCAAACAATGCTTCAAAAGAAGAGAGTCTGGAGTATTAAATTAAAATATATATAGAACTGCAGAAATGAAGGCTTTAATATCTACTGTTAAAGGCTTCGAGAAACCTACCTTTGAGACCACACACACGCAGTAGTGCTGTCCTTTGGAAACACGTGTCATTACAGTGAAAGAACAAGTAAAAACTATGTTATTTGCCTTCACTTTTACCTTATGATCTGCCGTACTGCTGTGGCAATTTCAAGTCTTACTCTGCAGAACACTTATGCAAGAACAGTTAAAAGAAAAATATGGCACCTGAAAGCTTTCTCAACTGCCTATTGCTGAGTCGCAGCAGTATTACAGAGTAACCTTGAGAAAGTTAAAGAACCGGAGGTGAGCGAGGTAAAGACAGGAGAACATGAGGGGAAAAAAGAAAGCTGCAGTTAATGGCAGAGGTTTATGACCATTTCCCCTGGATCCTGTGGCCTCCTGCTGTTTCACTAGCTCTGTGTGGAATTCCTGCCCTACAGCAGCCAGGCACGCTACGGTACACGGGAACAGGTAAACAAGTCAACAAGCAGGCACGCACACAAACAGTGATACTTCAAGTCTGGTCTGTGTTCATGAAGCCTATTTGTTCTAACATTCGACTGACTGTCTTAACTTGCTAACACACAACCTTATGAAAGGACTGTTAATGCAAGAATATGCCTGATGATAAATTAAAGGAATAGTTCAACATCTTGAGAAGTGAGTTAATTTGCTTTCTGGTGGAGAATTAAATGAAAAGATCTACCACTGTCATATCTGTGTGTTAAATATAAGGCTACAGCCAACAGCTGGTTAGCTCAAGTGGAAACAAGAGGAAACGGCTAGTCTGGATATGTCCAATGGTAACAAAATCCATCTACAAACACCTCTAAAGCTCACCAATTAACACTCCCTGCTGGTTGCCTGGCAACTGCTTCCAGACAAGAAATGCTCCAAAATAAAAGCGCCATAAAACATTGAGTTTTCATTGATACACTTCCGGCTGTTGTACAGATCATCTAAACAAGATACATGTGTTAATAACTGAGCTACCCAGCTAAGCCAACCAGCCGCAGCTGCAGCTTCATATTTCTCAGACACATTTGGGTCATTTCATGCCAGCTCACTCAGAATTCGTAACTTTTCCCCGTTCATGTCATGGATTTTATTGAAGAAATCCATGCAGACACTTCTATTAAATGCATGGGACCTCACAAAACTGTAATCTAACCTTTTCAGTTCTGAAAAAGAAAAATCCTTCATCGGGAATTATACGGCCGAAATATCCATTTCTCAGCTCGGAAGCTATATTTAGCCACATGGCCAAGACATGTGGCACTAAATTTTTTATGCCGGTGCAAAATAACTTCAGGATGTGATAGAACTATATTATGCACATAATAAACATTTGGTTGCAAGAAAGTGAAAACTGGTGGAGATACTAATTCTTGAAACTCAGATTCTTAAATAGGCAAAAAGAACTTACAAGGTCCCATCAATCTAATAGAAGTTTTAAGAAGTGATTTTTTTTTTTTTTTTTTTTTTTAAATCCATGACATGATCTGAGAACAGTCCACAATTGTGGGTGAGCTGACACTGAATAACCCTTTTGCAAGTGGTATCAATCTTCTCTTCTGTAAAACTCAGAAGAGGGTGAATAAGCTTTCTACAGTGATGTAGATTCTACTCAAAGGGACTCTGTGGAACTTCTGTGTTGTGCTGGAAGCTGGTCGTTTATGTAAGCAGACTCCATTACTATACTAATGTTAGCCACTGTTGCTCTCTGTTAGCAGAGCAGGGAAAAGCACTGAGACTCGAGAACGTGCATTAAGTCACATCCTTTGGACTATCATGGAAAATTCGACCTGAGTCCTTCACAAAGAAATCCACAGTCCAGCAGCATTTAACAACATAAACAAATCGTCCACAGGCTTTTAGAAGCAGCTGAGACAGACGGGGAAGGGCTCAATTTAATGTCACATTACAATCTGCTCACATAAGGCCAATAAACGTGCAATTAATACGTGTAAATTACTACAAATTGTTACATACAGCCCCTTTAAGATGAAGGCATGTCAAGGAGTAATGACTTATCGGTTTCCAAACATCATACATCTGTGTTTCTATTGGCTAACTGTGCACATCTACAGGGTCAAAGGTAAATAAAGGTGAACTCTGACCTACGAATTTACTAGAGGTCACACTGAAACAGGGAAAAATGTATGAACTCATCTGTTGCACTGAGCAAGTGTAACCAAAATGAATGAGCTTTGGTTTAAAAACAAATCACATCACTCCTTTTATAGCATACAGATAAACGCCCCCATCGTAGCCTGTTACTCTGCCGTCAGCTCCGTTCTCACTATGATCAAACTACCCCTCTCACCACGTCTCGGCCCAAATGAGAGGAAATGAGGTCCGTGTCTGCTCATTTTCAGCATGATGATGTTGTCATTAGCGGAGCACAGGGGGTGCTGCTGTTTGAACGCTCTGGAGGGATGAGTCAAACAGGCCTCTGAACTGTGGTGGGCGGCAAGTAGGCAAACTACAGCAGCCGACAGCTGCTTCTTCTGCCACTGCTGCTAGAGGCTTTTACAGTTCCCACTTAAACTGTAGGGACACTGGAGCACAGCCGCTGTCCATCACTTATTACTATCATTACCTCATTAGAATATGGTTCATTCGGTTGAATCTAAACCAATGTAGAACTAACTCCAACTAATATAACATTTCTTCCAAAACCTTACACCAAGGTTTATTACAAAAAGACGGACAAATTCCACACTCCCTGAACTTATAATCACCTTGTTTGGGAAATGACAAAGCATCCTGAGTTTTTTTTTCTTTTGGGCCAAATGCTGCCATTTCTTCAAGGCTCAGTGTGGGTTTTTTAACGTTGGGATGTATGAGGAGCTTCTCAATAGTAAATAGCTAAGCAATGCACTACTGTGGATGTATTTAGTAACCTAAAAAAAGACTTCTTAAATAAATAAACAAACATCAGTTTAAGTGCACTTTATATTTAGAACATTTTCATGACTTTACCTTTCTTTTAAGACAGCTCTTTGATGGGAAAGTGAAGCGAATAATTCACGTTCTTCAAAGCCAGCAGACTACTCTGACAAAAAGAGTCATTTTATCTTGCAAAACAAATGAGTTGCTGGTTAGTTCTCATCTGAACTAAAGCACTAAAACACCGTCGCTCGATAACGCAAAGAAAGCAATTGAGGCAGTGGTAGACCAGCAGATCCTGTGTCTTGCACAGGGTGGACCAGAACTGCAGGTCAAAACTGCTGGCTCTGCAGCTCTGCAAATGGATGATATTGGCTGGGCGCAGTTTCAAATGCTTTGTATCAATGACGCTGTGTGTCCTTGTGCTTTGAAAAGGGATACCAAAAATAACACTATTTAATATGCTCCTATTTCATCTATTTTAGATCATGTCCGTTTAAAACTACAGTAGCATTTCCTGAGCATCAGTGGTTATTCACTGCAGTTCTGACAAAAGCTACTTTAGTCTTTGTTATCATTTCCTATGATCTGTGACATGTTCTTTTTTTCAGTCAGGTTGTTGCTCAAAACAGACAAAAAATTATAATCTTGCAACTAAAAATCAAAAAATGCTGAAACAATAGAATAGAAAGCAATATGTAGCAGAATATTAGAGCAGCTCTTTAGTAAAATTCTCTGTTTATTGTAACACAAGTGATACTGAACAGCAGGCACTTTGGAGTGATAAATATCTTCTGCTGCAAAGGAAAATGTCTTGAATGTGGCAGTTATTCATAATGAATGATGATAAGTTGTGAAATACATTTTCTTGTGTCTATAGAAGCCGTTGGTTTGACAAGAGAAGCAGTGTGGCATCCTCCTGTCACGACTACCACCTCATGATCTCCATCAACCTCATTGTTTTTCCTCATTCAGTGACTCACTACATACGATAAAAACAATTTGCCAATTGCAGCGTAATGCCAGGCTGAGACCGTAAATGCCAATATTTTATTCACACAGGGATTAAATTTGACACTTGCAGCATATACCTGGAGCCTAATATTCTGATTTATAAATCATTTTAAAAGACCAAACTGAATAAGAATGCTCCATATAAACACCTCAATCAGAATAAACAAACCCAAAACTGGATGAACTATAAATCAGTTGCCGAGGGATTGTTTAAAATGTTCATAAACCGATCAAAACAAAAATTCCAAATAAAACTCCTTGCCAGAAGCTATTAATCCGTCCTAGGTAAAAGGTTGACCTGAAATCTTCGATCAGTATAGTTTCAAATGTAACTACGAAACACTGTCCATGTCAACATATTAACCCTTAACATCAAGATGGTTATGCGACCGCTGACACATGTACAACAGTAAAGACAAGGAGGATAAACTATGGAAACCAAAACTGGTTTTATGAAGTGGTAAATTTTTATTTCTAGAAAAACTACATGGAAAGATGGTATGTGTGAAAATCAACACTCGATTTGGATACAGCTGCATTATAAAAGCCAGCTTGTACCTGGATGTGATTTAGCATTCAGGCCATTCACTGTGGTGACAAGTATCTATAGGAGGGCGGTCGGCGGCAGAGCTGCTGAGAATCACAGTTTGTGTCCGACACTGCAGCAACAATGGCTTTGTCTTGAAGCTCAGCCCCCGAAATCAATTTCAAAATGAGGTTATCACACTCATGTCAGGGATGAACATACTGATTCCGTCTGTTAGTGCTACATGTTTTCCTCATTGCTTGATTTGTTTGTTTAGTTTTTCAAAACAAAAACTGTGATCCAATCACCTGATCAAAACAGGAAGCAAATAACTCCACACCCAGTGAGTCAGCTTTTATAGATGCTATCTGCCCTGGGGAACATGTCTGTTTCTCCACACTCTGAGTACAAAGAGGACACACTGAGGTCTCACAAGGGAAGGTTGTCAAGCACCGAACCTCTCTGATCAGACAAAAGCAAAGACAGAGGTCAGCTGATTGGAGAGAATACAATGTGGGGAGTCATCAGGGGCTCTTACACCACAATAACTTGATACAATACATTCATCTGATGAATGGGTGAGAGAGAAAAAATAATGCTAACAGCTCATGATAAGTGAATTAAGTTAATCTCCAGTACAAACTTGAAAAAATGTTGCTCTTATTAGGTCGACTCCCATTTAGCAGCATATCAGCTGTAATAGGGGCCTAACAATCAGCAATTTAATTGATCTGCAAGTGTTCAAATTACCAAAAGCCACCATAACAGAGCTCCAAAAAGAATGTGATATAAAACAATAAGTATGCCAAGACAATCTTTAAAGTCAAGACATAACAGGCCACAGACAGACAAGTTGTATAAACAAAGACTGAGCGAAGGTCACATGTTGAAACTGTGAAATGAGTAGGCAACATGATGAGGGGTTGGCAAATAATGTGGAATGAAAACAATTGTCACCCAACTTTACAGCACTGTAAGCGTTGCAATATTGATTTGTTGACAGAAATGTGTTTATGTCATCAGTGACGATCTTAACAGAAAGTTATTTGACTGGACAACAATAATGTATATAGAAGAAAGAAAAAGGTACAATCAGGGTCCAAATTACACAATCGGCATTCGAACCCGAAACAAAAATCCTGTTGTTGACTAAAATAAATTAGGTCAGCTTATAGTTTGAGCTACAGCCTGGCAGAGAACGTTCAATGTAAGCACTGAGTTCGAGTTACCACAAAGTTTTACGTTAACATAACCAACTACATCAAAACTGTTTATTTCACTGCATAGTTTTTGCTTTAGGTTTTCCATCCTTTGCAAGCTAAAACGACATAAATGTTCGGCACCTGGAGACAACAAATAACCTCCACGTTACAGTCAAAGTGTTATCACGTTAATAATCCCCGCCATTTAAGAGGACATAAAGTGTGCCCAAACTTGGACAGTAGGTCCATCACTTATTATCAGTTTTCAGTTTTTTTACACAGGTTAAATGCTCTGATTTGAGCCTTGTTAGACTTACTTTGTCTAGCTATCTACCTGACTTGATTACCAGTACCACAGAGGAGAATTTCACGCTAAATGGAAATGAAGTCTGCAAGTACTGTGTCAGTTCTTTGCAAGAGTTCGACAATCTAAAAGGACAAAAGAAGAGCACAAAGAAGTACTGTTACAAAAAAATTTTTTTTACAGAAGTAGTGCTTCACAGATGCAGGCGTGAGAACAAATTGGTGTCTTTATGACAGCCACACCAACACAATGAACCGCAGTGTTTGTCACAGGTTCTCGACAAATAGGACCTGCTCATTTGTGGTGTGTGTTTACGACGACATTGCATCTTGTGCAGTACAAATACATGTCTGAGTGTTTATTATTGTGCAGCACTTGTCAACAATTATCACTTTTCCTATGAAGACAGATGCATTTCATATTATAACTGCTGTGTTTTACTATATTGTCATTCATTGTCTTTTACACAAGCCTCCAATTATGAGTGCCCACATAAGGAGTTATAGTTGTTGACAAACACGTTAATAAACACTCATATCTGCTTCACACTGCATTATAGTGTGTAGTAAATCATTTATTAGATGCTTAATAGGTACCGCAAAAACATGTTTGTGGCAGAGGCGGCACACTCAACTCATAAAAATAAAATCAAGGATCTTTTATTGACACTGACAAGCACAAAGCTGTGTCACAAATAAGTTCCAGTACATTTGCACAGATGCACATAATGCTGGATTACTTTTTATTCTCCCATTGACTTAATAAATTAAAGAGGCTGTTATAAGACTACCGTGCCACTCATGATAGACAGAATCTGTATCCTACTGTTCAAGGTGACACTGAACATCGCATAAAGAATCGCTGCCTCTCTTGACCAAAGAACACTACAGAAAATGAATTAATACCTACATTAGTTTACTACTGAATATTCAAAAACAGTGACTGGTCTCTTAGAAATGATGACGGAAACAAAAAAGGTGTGACAGAAATGTGTGTCGGTGTCTCATAAAAACATCCAAGACAAGTCACAACAGAATGATCAAAGAGAGCAGTGGAAGCTGCGAGGGGAAGTGAGAATAGTGACAGCGATGGGAAGTCAGCCACTGTATGACACCCACTCTATAACAACACCCACACTCACCACAACACTGCGGCTTAAATATAGCATACCTTCAACAACTTTCTGTGCATGCAGGAACAGAACTGTGGATCTCAGAGGGAAGCTGACGTGCACTTTTTGGCTGTAGCTCACTTGACTGTATGTGAACTCAGCCAAAAAGTCTGGAACCTTGTATCACACACAGCTTAAAATCCATTATTTGCTCTCCAGTACAATCAAATGGACTGAATTGTAAACGGTGCCCTAATTCGATTCGAATCCTATTATTACTTTTGTAGAGATTGCTCATTCTGTTGAGCTAATACAGCTGGGATGTGTATTAGTGGATGATGGACCCTCCCTGACCCAGTTACTAAGCTGTCATCCTGCAGAGGGAACAAAGAGGAGCAGCTGTCTATCAATAGCCTGAATGTGTTTTTCAGGACTGACACAAATAAAAGAGAGGACTCACAGCACGTGCTCCTGTCCAATATCAGCAGGGACGCCATAAATAGGCAGCTGCTTTGCATGGCCAAGTGATCGCTGATTAGACTGATCACACGGAGGTCACGTCAAATGTCAGGTCACCCGAGAAACACAGCAGTCCAATTACCTTTAGTCGCTTAATCGATAAATTGCTTGAGGAAGAAGGCTGCAACTAACATTATTTTCATGATTGATTCATCTGTTGATTGTGTACTTTCCCGTTAATTGACTCTGACGTCTGCAAAAATAGTGAAAATAGTGAAAAAGGGCAATCAAGCTTCAACTTGCTTGATTTGTTTCACAGTGGCTCGAAACCCCAGAACATTTAATTTACAGTAACTTAGCAAAAGCAGCAGATCAAGCCGATGTTCGGCTTAATTGGCTCGATAAATGAATTAAATCGATTAATCGGTTCTCTTTAAAACTAATTTCATGACAATCGACTAATTCGACTAAATGTTTCAGCGATAACAGTAAGCAAAAATTGCCCTAAACTCTCTGGTTTCAGCTTCACAATGTGAAGATTTGCTGCTTTTCTCTTTTAAATATCACTGCAAATTGAATATACGTTAGTACGTTTTCTCTCCGACATTTTACTACTCATCTTCTGACCGAAAGTGGTAATAATAATCATTAGATGCAATCTTACAGGTCCATGGTGCTGATCGATCATTAAAAAAAACCTAATTGTTAGTGATATTTTTGCATTAAAGAGTCAATAAGAAAACAACATGAATATGCACAGGACAGACAGCCCTGGAGGACAAAAGATGTGGCTGCAGATAAAAAAAAAAAAAAAAAACCTCCACACAATGAATCGGATCTTTGTTGTGGAGATTATCTGATGGCAGACGCTCCTGTGTGATGTGCGGGACAGTGGATAGAAAAGAAATCCTGCTAGAAAATCTCACAAACAGACACGAGTGGTTCTGAACTGCAGATGTGTCTCGCTTCATTTACCTGCTGATTCACCAGTGTTGATCCAGTCTGGGTTTGCAATGCTGGCAATTGCAAAGATATCTGCTGCCAGGAACAGGCACCCTGAAATGATCGTGAGTTTATCCATATCGCCGGCTGATGAAGCGGTGTATGACGGGTGGGGGGGGATAAATGTGGTGGTCGTTGTCCAAGTGTGACCCCCCGAGTGCTGAGAGACACAGGGTGGGCTGTTATCAGTCTAACCTCGCCCCCTTCAACAGGACCCCGCTGTTGTGGTTCTGCTGTGCATTTTGCAGCAACGTTAGCTCCTTAGCGAGAGCCTCCCGCTACAAAAGGCTCAAATGCGACGCGCAAAAGCATCACATCTCAAATGCCCGTAGTAGTCCAGTGGGGTAAAACAATAGCTCACTCAGCGCCGAGGCCCTGGACCGCTCGTGTTGCCTTTCGGATCCGTTTAGCCGCAGCAGCAGCAGCATCGGGTACAGCTGCGGCTAGCAGATAGCTAGCTAGCTATTTCCCAGATTCGGGCTCGGTGTGCCGAGCTGCGGCCCAGAGGCTGCTCGACGGCCGAGACCGCGACTGCGCTAGCATTTCAAGACACAATGTCACCCGGGCGGAGGTGGAGAAGGAGCACAGCGAGTTCTCCTCACTCCGTAGTATCCGTGTGTTTAGCGAGGGGTCTAACGTTAGCCGTCGGGAAAACGAGAACCCATCACCCTCTCTTGCTTATTCGAGCCCGTTCTCCTTCTCCGCTGGAATAGCATCTGGTACTTTGAGTCCGTTAGCCAGCCAGCTTCACCTCCGCCTCCTCCTCCTCCTCTTCGTATTCTTCTTCTTCTTCTTCTCCTCCTCTCCACCAGCAGACTGGACTCGGGCTTTTTTTTTTTAACGCTGCCTAATTTAAATCCAAAACGAGACTTTTTAAAGGTCCTTAACCGGGACGGTAGCGCGGTAACGTTATTGTTATGCTTTCCACCCCGTGCGCCCACCGTTAGCTCAGCCTCCCTCTCTGCCAAATGACATCAGGCGGACACCCCCACGCAGCGTCGCACACACACACACACACACACATACATACAGCCCAGCGTCTTCACGTTCGGTGAGGAGGGGGGCGTTCTATTATCGCGATACTACATCTGCAGAAAAAAAAGGGGTTCACGTTGTCCTGAGTTGAGGGTCGCTGATGTCGGCTAGTGGGCGCATCTTTAAAAAAAAAAAAAAAGGTACCAGTGCACTGTAACCTCACATGACCCTGATTATTTACACATATATATCGATATAATCCCGCAGTACGTCAATAACTAGGGGCCACATGTCAATTCTTTATTTTAGTGTCAACGTAGGTCCTGAGGCGATTTATGAGACCCTACAATCTAATTTAAACACTTTTGTTATGCTAAGAATTCTTTTTTACGTTATTTCAAAGACGGCTTGTCTCCTCTCACCACTCCCAGCTGGATTGCTATCTGCATGGCTTACTGAGCTAACATGCTAACTGCAGCAGTTAGCGGTAACTGATAATATGCTGCCCACTGTTTGTTTGTTTATTTGTTTGGAGCATGAACCCGTCAGGTGGTCAGTTCTTACCTATTGCACCTAGAGCGCTAACATGAAGCATAGATTCCTAAATGCAGTATATGCAGTTCTTGTTTGTATGCTGTGCAATCCAATGCAGTGTAATCCAATGTCTCTGTGCAATTATTTTTTGTTTTTAAAATACTTTAGTGTGTTGTTAAACTGCATCTGTGTATTACTTTGACTGTGAGTGCAATTATCATGTGCAATTACCCTTCTTGGTCATATCCCTTTGTAAAGGAAGACTAAAGTATTTATAGTCTTTTTCAAAAGCAATCCAGGAACTCCAAAAAAGACAATATCAGAAGACGAAGAAGGCACCATTAAAACGAGGCTTTGTTTGAGGAAATTAAGTTTGAGGGGAACTTAAACAGGGTACAATGTCCACTTACTGTTCTTAAATTACTGAGGCATTTACATTTCACAGGGAAATATTGTAGTTTTAACAGCAGTTCCTGCTCTGACAGCTACAGTTAAAACCCACTCTGTATATTAATATAGTATAGACAAAATATATGGTCAGTTTATAAAATATAATGCAGTGTTGGGATTAAACTACAGTAAAGTGGTTGTTAGAATTATACATTTCAATTCTGATTAATGAACCAGTAATAATAATAATCTTAATATTCATGTCATACTGTGAGGGGCCAGTTCTCTCTCTCTTTATGAGCATTTCAAGCAAAATCAGGGTAGCTTGAGCCTAAATTTAGGATCTTCAACATTGGACTAAAAGCAACTTTCATTCCTTCATTACGTCCGTGCTTTTGGATCCCCCTATTGGTTGATGAACGGAACAATGGGATCTAAAAATACCTGCTGCCTGAGCACCTTTTTGAACCACCACACTCCTGACACAGCACTAAAACCTACAGTAACTCTGGATTCACTCCAAGATTCAAAGTCAAGCACTGACCAGACGTGGTTTATGTCATTACTTTAATTTACATAGATATACAGTTAAATCGACAAAAAAAAACAATAGAAGAATTGCATTATGGTTCTCTGGCTCCCCGTTGTGGTGCTTACAGTTACTGCAGGACAAACTACAGATGATTGTTGACATCAAATGAATTGTTGCAGGAGGCTGTGGCTTTGAGGTCTTCTTTCCTATTTAAGCAGCATGGCACAGCATGCCCGAGTTTAAATCACCAGTTCTCAGACTTTAGTTTCATACTTCGTCCACAAACGGTGTATTCTTGAGTTGTCCACTAGCTGCCATGGTCTTGTTGCCGTCCACAAATTTTTTGGCGGCCTGTTAATAAAGGACAGAGGGTTAATCAAATGTGGGTATTAACACAAGCAGACAGACTTTTGAAGTACGTTCAAGATGGCTATTTTGCTTTTGTTTATACGATTGACGCACGTATGTGTTGATTAGTTAAAGACCCACAGGGCAGTGTGGGAAGTTAGAAGATTATTTCAGTTGGATGTTTTTTTTTAAGTATTTCTTATTGTGTTATACAGAGCACCACTGAAGTATGGTGTGACATCAACTGAGTTTGTGGTGTATTGCACAGAAGGCCCTCACCTTGACCACATCGTCATGTGTGACGGCATCCATAGCCTGGACGACAGCATCAGGGGGCTGGTACATGCCGGTGGTTAGAGCCTGAGCACCGATCTCCTCCAACAAGATGTCAGAGCTCTCAATTGACATCAAGTACTCCGTTTTCACCTGGGTCCTGCGCATAGAAGAGACATCAGAACACATCAGCATGGCAGTTCGAGCAGAACTCCACCACGGACATCTGTGTCATCGAACGTTACTCAGTGATCTCACTTGGCTCTGGAGACGTCGGCCTCCGATACATTTCCCTCAGCCACGCCTCTCATTTGAGCAAGGGCAGCTTGGATCACCTACAAAGAGGACGACAACAAGCACGTGTTAAGTGAAATTTAGATTCTGGCACCTTCGCACATTTTAGATAAAGTGAAGGTTGTCTTGGAAGGAGTAAACTTGACAATCACCTCTCCTGCAGCGTCAGCTTGTGCAATGGTATAGACGCCGAACAGGCCGGAGTCAGAGTATGTGGCATTGAAGGCTGAGGCCTGAAAGACAGCCAGGGGTCATATCACATTAGGAGGCACACTATGATTTATAACAAATACAATCCGCTGTCCTACATAATAAAAAAAAAAAAAGTAAGAAATGATGCCAAAGAATAAATTAACTCTTAAACTCACATCAAATGGCTGTGTGGTAGCTTTGGCAATACCCTGGCTCAATTTGCTGGTGAGGTTGGCGCCCCTCTTTACATGTGGCCCAGCTCCCAGGACCCTCTGCAGAACGCTGAAGGCATTAGCCTCCGCACTCCCCGCCACACCGCCCTCGCAGGCGATCAGCGCATGAACCAGGCCGTCGTTGTTCTGAACGCGCATCTCGCCTACGCACCGACACACAACAGCATCATGAGGACGACACATTCATAGATCGAGGAGCGCGATGTCGTTAGTAAACATTAGCTTTACCTCCACGGTACAGAGCCTTGGCCACTGGTGCTCCGGCACCACTGCGGGTGCTCAGGATCCCCTCGCCCACTTGCCTCAGGACAGAGTGCTTTACACCTGCATGCATGAATCAGACAACACTCGCGTCAATGCTAAGTGGAGCTCCTCCATGAAGTGAAAAACACAGCACATTCCTAGGACGGGAACCTCCGAAAGAATGTGACATGTCAACACTGAGGCGTGCCGACACCTGCAGAGTCAGTCACATGTTCATACATCAACACACAACAAAACCATTAGGAAGCGTCGGCTCAGTGTCTCTGCGTCTTCGGGCAGACGCCAAATGACTTTTGACACACATCTTATTCACATCAATGAGGCTTGGAATGACTCATCATTAGCAAAAACGAAGCCTTGAAAAATGCAACGTTCGAAGGGGAAGGGGAGCAGCTGCGACGAAGCTAGCAGACACTCACCTACTCCTACAAGAGCCATTCTGCCAGTGACGAAATTGTCCTCAACATACGACAGCAGCTACAAGGGGAGGGTAAGCAGGAGGAGAGGTGTGTAAGAGCTACGTACAGACTAACAGAGAATGACTGATTCTTGACTACTGTCATACTGATGTTGGGAAACAAAACAAAATGTCCATACGTGGTTATTGGTGATGTTTCCGACCATGTAGTCGGGGCAGTACAGAGAGTTGGTCAGGGCGTTTTTGTATGCCGCCTCATGCAACTTCTCAACTACACCTGCAGGTGAAAACAGAAAACAACCTGAGTTACAGAAATCTTAATTTGACATTGTTAAATCTCCTTTAAAGTCACGATGACATGAACATTAGAGCGTCTTTAGCTCCAGTGACTCCAATGAGTCACCTTTCTGTTTACTTCTTTTCCTTACCCACATTTTTAGAGGCAGACGATGTGGGTTAAATTATTTAATGCTAATTATTTGCGGACACGATTAACATAGTAGGCACAAGACCAGAACTTTGAAAATGTATTGTCCATTTCACCGTGACTTTAAGCATTCTTGTTGAATATTGTTGAATCAAATTTGGTCCCTGGAAAGTGCCAGTCCCACTGTGAATCTATGGCCCTTGATGTGTCTACTTGCAACTTTTGTGCTAGAGCTGCAATGATTAATCATAAGCCCTATTCACACAGCCGTTTGCATGCGGGGTTCCTGCGCCAATTCTCCGCCTCCTCCTCTGTGTGAAAGCTTTCAGATGCGGCGAGGGGGGAAATTTCGCTCCGGCACTGATCCTCCTCTGGAGGTAGTATCAGAGACGCATTATTTCTGAACCGCCCCAGTGTGAACAGATAAGCCGGCGTGTCGGTCAGACCGTCTGATGACTGCACAGGTCCTTCACTCAACTTAATACAGAGAAATGTCTCACAAAGCAACGTTACATGACCGAACAGTAACATAGTAACTGTAACTGTTGTTGGCAACTTATATGAGGAAAACAAATACCGCAGCTGTAAGTGGAACAGCGTCCTCCTGTCTGTCCTTCCGTCTGTCTGTCCTCCCGATTCTTCGTCACATTTCTGCCCGAAAAACAGCGTCTGTCACCGACGAAAAACTTTAACTCACCGAGTGTTTGTGATGAAAATAAATCACTGTGACCGTCAGCCCTCCGACCGAGACTTCAGGGAACTTTCCTCCAGAAAACAGCCTCCGTCCCCGAGAGTGAGTCAGACAGCGTCCTGTTTACTGATGGCGATTATGTAATTATGTCATGTATAGCGAAAAACGTAACTTCGTCACTTTCCAGGATGTTTGGTGGGTCAGGATCTCAATCACTACACATTATATCAGCATCCATATGATTAGAAACGGTCGGCGGGTTTAGATTGACAGGGGAGACACCTGGGAAACACCGACGGCTTTCTGTGTGAACTGACACTCCGGCTCGTCTGGCTGCTCGGCTCTGTGTGAATGACCATCGGCGGAGAATTGGCGAACCACCGCTCCGGAGTTAATCCGGAGACGCTGTGTGAAAAGGGCTATTAATTCAGAAACATCACACATGAGCTGATTCCACCTTCTTTAAAATGTATGTGCTTGCTGCTTTTCTTTGTCATTCATGACAAAAACATTAAGACTATTTGGGCTTTCGTCTTTCGGTTGGACGACAAAAAGCAATTTGAATCCGTCACTTCAGCCTTTTTTTTTACATTTTAATGACTAAACAATGTATATTCTGTAGTTGCAGACCCACTTTTTTGCTCACTCGTTGAGAATCCAAACAAGAAAACTGCCAGTAAATGACGGACCAACATTCATCAAAATGGTCTGATACTGCTCTAATTCTGCTGGACAACTGTGCGCCAATATACCAATATAAAAAGGTATAGCCCAGTCACCATTAAACCAGACATGATGTCACATTCAAAATTTAAGTCAATAGGAGCTGAGGCGTTGTTTCTGCCACTGACCTATCTGAGGACTCTGCTGAGCCAGAGCCTTGTCGATCTTCACCCTGGGAGTCAGGTCGGACACCTCCCATGGCCGGAAATCCTGAGCTGCGGTCACGTTGACCAAATACTCCATTAATGTATCTCTGGACACACACATGGATAAAATACACACAGTGAAGCATCAACGTGAGCAAACGACTTGAGGTTAAAACAGGAGTAAGTTAAAAACAACATGACAGGCTCGACATAAAGACGGCAACACTTACATGTGCTCTCTCAGGCACTCCATGGAGTAGACCATGGTCTCTCTCGACGATGTCACGCTGCAGGTAAAGCAGATAACGACACAGTGGGTTTAGAGTGGTGGCATGCTGTTGCACTTGTATTCTCGCATTTATTTATAGCAGGGGAAGACCGTCAGTATGTGTGCGTGCAGAGTATCCACACTAACCTCAGGCTGGCCCCCAGAGATTCCAAACCGCGACAGAGCTTGAAGGCAGACGCCCCCCTACTGGTCTACAAAAACAACAAGCGTTACAATAAGATCCAGCATGTTGGTGTGATACACAAAAAAAAAAGGGAGACCCGACTGTCCTTAATTTTGACAAAATGAACTGAAGTAGATAAACATTTTTGAGCACGACAACGGCCAAAATGCGGGCAGAAACTGAGGAGATTCTCAGCCTCACTGATTGCCTGAAATGCCTTTTACCATGTCGCAGACTCGCAAGGCAAGGCAAGACAGAAGTCTAAGTTTTACCATAAGGAATCACCAATATTTATTGCAATTCACACAAATTGCTCTCAAGGTACCGGCGATAATTACCAGGTTTGCTGCCAGTCGTAGCACATGAGAGACGCCCTGGTTTTCCTCAATCTCATAGCGGCTTCCCGCTTTTACAAACACGCCGATGTTGGACAGGGGCGAGTTGTTCTCCAGCGACGCTATCACAAGACCGTTTGGGAGCTTGGACACCTGAAGCAGCATAGGAAAATGTTAAAAGGAAACCCGCAATCGGACTCAAATGTGCAGGTTTTTCTCTTTTTAATCACCGCGCTGAGTCCGGTATGATTACAGCAGCGCCTACCTGGACATCTTGGGGAGGGAGATGAGCAGCTGCAGGCAGTTTAAGGCCTGCGAGGGGTTCAGTCAGAGATGCACTCCTCCTGGCTGCGGCATAGCAACGTTTCTGTCGGAAGAAGTGATGACACTGAAATTAAGACAGTAAGTTACTTAAGTTACTTCTTAAGCAGCTATTTAAAATCTCCTCTTTGATGGAAATGGGCAACAAGAGCAAGAGGGTCCAGATTAATAGCCAGCTAAAGGTGCACTGTGTAGTTTTGGGGATGACATTTTAATCAGAAGAGAAGGATCTTCATTGCCTGAATTTTCTTTATGCCGAAACAAACTGAATAAACAAACTGATCTTAAAGGACGACACAATTTCATACCGTTTTACTTTACTTACTAGCTTCAAACAGTGTTCTGGGGACGTTATTTTCCTCTGAGAACAGCTCATTGATTAAGTTATGGAAAAGACAAATATCTCTGAGTTCGTAGTATTACCTCATTAATATTGTAAATAATAAAATTCTGAGTTTGAATTTCTTCTCCAAAGATGAAAACGTGCACTTTTAAACTTTCTCTCACAGGCAGAATTATCAATCAAATCCCAAGATGTTCTATTATGATTCATAATAAGTCTCTAAATGTGATTATGTTTGATAGTTTCACTTGTAGATAACTCAAAATAAGATTATTTTTGTTAATCAATTAGCCCAATAATGATTTAATTGAATATTAATTTAAGGTTTTTGCACTGTCTGATCACTTCAATGTACACCAGCTGTCACAAACAGTGGACCGGGTCGGATCAGAATGAGGTGTCCTAAAGTGACCCAGGGTGCATATTTAGTACCTACTGGCAACAAACACATCTTACTTCTCCTACCAACAAAGCCCACAGTTACCGTATCAGATTATGAGTTAAATATATGGAAATCATCAAGTTATGATGAGCTTGAGGATTCTGTTCGTTTCGAGGCGCCTCGATCCAAAAACTTGTGATACACGAGTTTGGAGATGACCTTCAGGTTGCATCCAGCTGAGCCAAGAACCAAAAGAAGCTACGACTAGCAGCGAAGCTAAGCCACATAAACTGGCTGTTCTACTGCAGTAGTGCTTCGTGTTATCATTCCCTGTATGTCAATGATTCAGGGAGAGGGTATCGCTTAACTCCTGCTGTAAAACAGTACAAGCAAGCAGACCTAATGTTAGGTAGACCTGCATTAGCTACCGCTAGCTACCTAGCAGGCTAACTAGCCGGTAGGCTAACTACAGCTAAATGCGGTTTCACTTTTCAAGCAGATCAACGATCACAGCGATCACAGTTTAGGTCATGTCGGTCACACAGCTCAAAGCAAACCGAGAAGAGGACAACACTCACGGGAATATTATGCAGAGAACGGATTCCTCTCATGACTCCAGACTCTCCTTCAGCCGCTACAGAAAGACAGATACAGCGGCGGGTTGACGTTTTACCCACAATCCACCGCGCCGTGAAGCCGAACCAAAGATAATGTAGCATGTCAAGAGAAATAATATGCTAAAAACCAACATAAAGTCTTTGTTTTGTGGTCGATAAACACTTGGGACACCTAACCATTTCAACAAAAACCTCATATATATATATATATATTTTTTTTTTGTTGTTGTTTTCAGGCATAGTCTTAAACAGGAAAGAAACACCAACATTTACATTAAAGAATTAAACATCTTTATTAGAACCCAATTCCATTTAAAAGTCACTAAAATGCATGGTGCACACTACATTACAAAAATATACTCGACATATTACAGGTAGTAAAGACAATCATTCAGAACTTACAAAGTTTAAATACAAAAAACACTGCTCACGTATAGACACTTTTTTCACAGGTAACCTTCGAAAATATTCACAATGCAAGTCTTTGGCCCATAGAGCATCTTTTCACAGAGCAAAATGTTTACTATATATATGTTTTTTTTTGTTGTTTTTTTAAAGATCTTTCTCACAGCTAGTCAAACCCCAATAAATACACCAAATAATAATAATGATACAAAAATACACTATGTTGGCAGGAAAAATCTTCACAGATTTGAAGTGCTCGGACATTAAAACAGTACCCTAAACACGTTCACATGATACAGTGTTTAGATTGCTTACTGAGTTGTCGATCAGTCAGTCAACCACTTGAGTCTCATGTACAACGCTTCCATTGCAACACAGATGAGTGAAACCGGGTTTTTAAGCAGTCACCGATTATGATCAGCTGATTTTTGCCGACAGCTCAAACAGTGTCGTGCCAATTCCAGGCATCACTTCTCAGTCTGCTGTTCTTCACAGCTCTGAGCTTAGTAGTTCACCAGCTCCCAGTGAGGGTGCGAATAATAACCAGGACAGATTCCTTCTGCCAGACGCCATTGATCAATTATCATTCGGCGTCCCGGGACAGCTGGTCATGTGAATGTCCTTCCTCAGCTGGAGAGACACGCAGCTGAGCCAGCTGCGACTGGTGGGCATCTCCCCGACAATCTCCCACATGTCCGTCTCGTCACAGTACCTCTCGATAGTGTCATGATATCTGCAAGGTAACGGCAATCAGGATTAAATTGCTGTAAATCTAATATGCCCCATGTTGCGTGCCCTGACAGTTCCAAAGACCAAACAACAATGTTTCTAAATGTTCCCAGATTAGCCCCTCACCTATCCCAGCCTTCTTCTCCTCCCAGGACGTAGATCTTTCCATCCACCACAGCAGCGCCGGGCCGGTAGCGTCTCTCTTTCATCGGGGCGCACATGGTCCACTGGTTGGTTTTAGGATTGTAACACTCCACCTTATCTGTGTTCTCCGTCGAGGCATGCCATCCACCTGTGAGAACACAAGATGTAACATCCAATGCTTGATTTTATTGAAGAGGCTATTGTGTCCTCTGTTGCGTGCCATAAAGCATGTTACATACCTATGACATAGAGCTTTCCTTTCAGCGTACATGCAGCTGAACCAGAGCGAGCAATCTGCATGGGCGCAACCTCTGTCCATACAGAGGTTTTAGGGTTGTAGACCTGAGCGAGGTCTGTGCCGTCGCCGTCTTCTAGAACTGCACCACCTACAAGGACACGAGAAACAAATTAAAACATTTTTAAAAAATAATTAAAAAACGTTACTCCTAATCTCAAGCGAAATCTGCACGTGTGAAGTCTGTGTTTCCTACCAGTAACATAGAGCAATCCGTCCAGGGCCACCACAGCAGGACTTGTGACGGCCATCTTGACAGATTCAGTAAACTGCCAGGAGTTGGTGTGAGGGTTGTAACACTCCACTGAGTCCAGACGAGAGCGTCCCTCCCAACCTCCCACCGCATACACGAAGCCGTCCAGCATCACCAGGCCTGAGGAGAGAGTGAAGTGAAGAAGATTAACAAGTCACTAATGATTACAACTTTTTTCAACTTCGAGACCTTAAAAAGGAGCGATATGTAAGAATTGGTCACCTGTTGAATTTATACTCAAACCAATAGGGGGCAGCACATTACCAGAGTAACCACTATCTGCTGCTGTTAGCTAATTGGCTTAGTTAGCCATGCAGCTAGAGGGCCTGACCGGGAGCTCGGACTGACTTGACTTTTGGACTTTACAATGCTCTGGGCATTATTGGAAATGTTTGGAGCACATGTGTTAGAAACAATCCGATCGCTGGAATCTAAATTCTACAAATGAAAAAGAAAAATGTTGCACCCTGTGGCTGATTCATTTTTTTGACAGCTTATAGAGTACTTTGAATGAGCAGATGGTGGAAAGGCAATTTGGAGTACTTCGTAGTGAGGTTAATATTTAGTGCATGAAACTGCCTCACCTAACTCGGAGCGAGCCACATTCATGGGAGCCATCTCGATCCAGGAGTCGAAGCAAGGGTCATAGCGCCACATCTCCCTGCTGGCCGAGCCATCAGGAAACTCTCCTCCTGCCAAATACAGAGTGGAGTCTGCAGAGAGAGGAGGAGGAGGAGGATAGAAAGAGACACGTCACTTCAGAGAAGACACAGTATTGGAGTGCGATTGTTTTAATCTGAATCCTGTAGCGTCTCCTCACCCGACACGACCAGCCCGTGTTTGCTCACAGCGAAGGGCAGGCAGGCCAGATTCTTCCACTGATTGGTCACAGGATCGAAGCTCTCAACGCTGCGCAGCACCACCTTGTCATCCTCACCGCCAACTGTCACTATCACTTCTGCTGTCCCTGTTGCCATAGCAACAGGAGTAGAGGAACAGAGGAGTGAGGTTGAGCGAGATACAGGCTGTGAATGATCATTCTTTTCCTAATTGATCCTCCTTTAGCTGATTGGTTAGGCCACAAAATGTCAGAAAAAAGAAAAATAATCCAGATTTCTCAAAGTTGATGTACTCCAATGTCTTGACTAAAGCCTGAAGATGTGTAGTACTTTAATAATAGAAGAAGAAAACCCACGAAATTTCACAATTGAGAAGCTGGAATGTGTGAAAAAAAAAAAAACACAAAGCAGCAGAAAAGGAAAACGCTCAGTTGACAAAGATGGTCAAAAGATAGGCATACAAGATACCATAATGAAAATACATGCGATTACCTCAGTTGATATGAACATGCAGGCGTGAGTGTGCTCACCTGTGGACCTGCGTGGCCTCGCTCTGGGGCAGTACAGTTCCCCACGGCGGTCCTTCAGCAGCAGGTAGTCCTTGGCCTCTGAGATGAGCCTCTGGCAGCTCTGGTTCTCCTTCACCACATCTAGAGACTCGATCACATCGTGGAGGTAGTAGGGGCTGATGAGAGGCAGCCGGATGTGCTCAAGAACCTTTTAGGATCAGATGGAAGAATGGAAATCTGATGTATTATGACTGAGTGTCCAATTCAAGTATATAACTCAAACTAAATTTAGCATGTCTTGTTCGAAAGCAAAAGTTCAAAAACCTTGTTTTTCCCCAGATCCTTTACAGTTATTCGCTGAGTTTTAGACATTCAAACATTATCTTATCTTAGCCCAAAGACTAGAAACAGGAGGAAACAGCTAGTCTGGACTGAAGTCACTTCCTGGAGTCTCTGAACAGAGTGCGACTGGTGGACTTACCTTTAGGAGAGAGGCAGTTTTGCTGTTCCAGCCTTTGTGCTCAGCTAGTCTAAGCTAACCAGCTGCTGACTGTATCGCCTCCTCACCCAACTTCCAGAACCAATGTGAAGAAGCAAAATTCCCAAAATGTTGAACTAGTCCTTTAATATTGTAGAGTGCTGAGTATTTATTTTGTTGAGTTAAGCATCTGTTAGAATCCTCTCTGGCAGGATATGTTTGTAATTTATTAAGATTGTATTTCTTTATCTCCACCACCAGATAAATGAAGACAAAACTGCAAATATCAAACGAAACAGACAACAAACAGAGCAGCGGTGGGGTGTGGAGGTGCTCTGGGAGGTAAAAGAGGGCTCCTTTTACATGGGGGCCCACTGTCTCGTAATCTCTATGTAGAAGTGGCCGACAATGGTGCCATGCAATCCTTGATTTACGGCTGTTTTACAGCCTAACAGCTGCTGAGTTGAAGGCTCATTTACACTGCACCTTTAACCCCAAAAGCGCAGTTCTACGGGATGCGCTTTGGATTACAGTAGCACGAGGACTGATTGAAAAGAAGAAAAAGAGGAGTGCCTGGGCTTTGGGAAACTGACCTTTTCAAAGCTCTGTTTGCGAGAGAGACATTTATTCAACCACAACATGGCTGCCTCAAACACCATCTCCTCTTTAGGCACGTTGAGAAAGTCGCTGGTGAGGATTTCTGTCAGTTTGTCCACACACAGAGACAGGAACTCCTCCTGTAGGGTAAATAAAAACAAAATCAATTAAGTGCACATGACAGCGTACTCTACCCGTCATGTAAACAGACTATCCGTAAAGTTAATCGCTTGTAGAAATTGGCTTAACAGGTGACAGACAGGTAAGATTATCTCCATTAAGCTCCTTTCACACATGAGAAACACAACACTGTCCAGGGGCAAATATCCTGGTGAGGATTTCTCTCCCTTACCAAGGGAAAACAGGGTATTATGCTGTTTTTTAAAGAACATTTTAATGATGGTTTAACCAATAAATACCATAGCACAATAAGTATTATTAAAGTTTTATTAGTCTTAAAACTGCGGAGTCCCCCCCCATAGTAGTTAGGGTGGTATTATGCCATCATAGGACATCATTCAAATCAGCAAACCTCTTGGTTTTTCAATTATTCAATCTAAGCTTGCATCTGTATTTAATTATCAATTATTTCCTCTCTAATAATCATGGCAACATTGAATCTACACAATGCCAAAATTAGTAAAATATGTCCAAACAAATTCCTAAAGCGTAAGGTTTTTATTGAATAGCATGTTTTGTTGAGTCACATCAATATATCGGTCAGCTGATATTATTGACCCATCACAGATGTATTTGTATTTTGTCTTTTCCAAAATGTACCGATATATTTATTTTAACAGAAAATAAACAATGTAGAACTTAACATTCTTGGGGTCATTGGGAGTTCATTTTGGAGATTTTTCAGATCTTTAACACAGAGTAATGCCGCAAATGCCTCAGATTTTAGAAGCCGTTTAGCCATTCTTTGCTTGATAAATGACATCCACTTACTGAGTAATTCACTGGACTTTCCAAAAACAGATGTTCCCATAAGGCTATTTTAGATATAAAAATCACAAAATCAACACTATGTAACTTTTGGACCTTAAAATAACGGCTTCAAAATCATGCTGATGGTACATGCAAGAAAGAAAAACAGATCTTCAATCAGATTTTCAACTCAAGGCTGAAGAGATATTAACAATATTACAAATGTGCCAAGTGACTTTTTTTAATACTTCAGGGCTCCAGGGTCTGTTAATTGTGACCAAACATTTCCATTGGCTGCACAGGTGTGTCTGATATTCAACAACTCAGATTAATAAATGTGCAAAAGTATTTTTGTTACCAAAATTTCTTGTTGCACGTGCTGTGATTAAAAATAAAGAACCTTTATAAAATAAACTTTTTAAGAACCTTTACTGCACCTTTATTCCTGTTAATAGTCATTCAAATAATCAGTTAGAAGAACAATTAAATAGTGTTATTGAGTGCAGCTCCATCAGCCTCTCACCTGCTGATGAACACTGTTGAAGTGCTCGAGGATGTAGTCCATGCTGCGTTTCTCCAGCACCTTACAAGAATGGGCCTCGGCAAAACAGTGAATCCCCACACAGTTCATCTCGTCCATCTGACGCTCCATGAATCGACAACAGGCCTCCCTCACAGCCATCACATCCAGCAGATTGGCTGCTGCCAGAAGAGCCTGCATCAGATCACATCAGTTTTCAGCACACATCCTCCTCAGGCGGGCTGCCAGCAGAGAAGAAGAGGCGAGTGACTTTACCTGCACGTTTGCTTTGGAAATGTAGACCTCGGATGTGTAGGCATAGCTCACCAGCATGCCAATCATCTGAGGCTCGACTCCATTGATGGCAACCCGCTCCTGCTTGGACTCGATCAGGTCAGTGGAGAACATTGCCTGAGGAGACGAATGAGACATTTCACAGTCATTTTCGAGCTTACATACACCAGCCTGGGCTGACAGATAGATAGATAGATAGATAAACTTTATTTATCCCCAAGGAGAAATTAGGTCATCATAGCAGCAGTACAAGTACAAATACAATCAAAATGTAAGTGCAATTATAGATCTAAAAAAGTAAATGGATGTAAGACAGGTCAGCGGTATATCTAATCACTTTTGATCAAATAATTCACAACAATTTGGGAACGTTTTGCACAACAGTAGACGTCAATCTCAAACACCAACATAGTATAGGTCAAAGCAGCCGCATCAACTACAGCCAACAAAACTAAGGAGAGGAGGAGGGAGAAAAAATCCCAAGATTCCCTTGAAAATCGCTAAAATTTGTGAGTTGTTGAGTTGGGAGAAACTTTATAAAGACAGTGAAGCGCCGTTTCTGACAAATTCTTAATGATTCGGGTCTTCTTCCAAATTCGGCATAGTTTCATCACCCCTGACTCCCGCATCCACTGTCACAGGGATGACTTTAGGGTTTACCTGGAAGTAGGAGCTGAAGGAGGCGAGCACAATGCGATGGCAGGGGAACTCCTGTCCTCCACAGCACAGGGTCACATCACAGAAGGCGTTGTTGAGCCGCAGGCTGTTCAGGCCCTGCAGGACAGTGTTGGGGTGTCTGGACTCCACGAACAGGTAGTCCTCGCTGTTTAATGGGGCTGCAGGAGCGGCG
>OMLP01046678.1:0-10618 GCA_900302685.1 Spondyliosoma cantharus
ATTTTCCCCAAAAAATGTACATTACATGAGTCTTTCTGCTCTGCTCTGGGCTCAATTATATTGTTTTAATTATGAAATACAAGAGATGGTAGTAAAGAGTTTAAATGTTGCAACAATATATGAGTAGCCTAATCAATAACAACATTGACAAATCTACATGAATAACTGTATACATGCAGGCAAAATGAGATAGAGGTGCTCGGCAGCGCTCGGCAGCCCTTCGGAAGTCCTCGGGAGTTTTATTGTTAAAGCTCAGCTTTCAAAATAAAAATAAAAAGGCCAACACTTCAACCCACACAGCAACGTTAGAATGACATAACAACAGTTACGTAGTTGTGTGCGGTATCTTTGGTAACTTATGTGAGAAAAATATCGCTGAATTTATGTGTGGGAAAAGTCGGCAGCCGTACCGAGCCTTCAGGGATTTTCAGCCCGCTTAAGAGCGTCTATCACCGGGGAGGACTGTCCCGCAGCTCGGCCGGCACGCCCCCCTAACACTACACGTTTCACATCATTTTGAAGGACTAAACAGAATTTAAATTATTAATTTACCTGTTTCTGGTAACGGCTCCCTGGAGACATGAGCCTCAGTTGAGTCAGCCTCCTTGTTTTTGAAAAAACGTCTTCTATCCATCTTTCGTGTTGTTGCTAAAATGTCTCCCTCCAGCGTGCCAACGGTTTAGATACTGGAAGAGCCTGGTGAGCCAATAAAACACGGATGCTTCACGCAACCCCTCTCTCTGATTAACCAGTCTCGACGTCATCCTGTGTTGCATTCACTGAAAATGAAAAACTATAACTTCTTTAGTGGCTCGTTAATGTACAGTTATCATTATTTCTTCTGAAGTTGAATTATCCGGGGCTTAAGAAAAAACATTTGGGGCTAAAGCCGCGGATGCCCAGGCCAGGCGACGCCACTGGTGATGGCCCATTGGCCTACAGCAGCTTTGGGGGCCCCCTAGTGGCTTGGGGGCCCTATGCAACCGCATAGTTTGCACATAGGAAGAAACGGCCTTGGTTGTACGTCACTGTTCACACCCAACTTCGTGCTTCACGTCATGTCACATGTTTACGCCGACCCCAGTGGCAGTTTTTTGGTAAAGAAGGAGTGAGAAACTGGTTGAGAGAGGGACATTACACCTCCCTTATAGATAGACAGAGTGCCGCCTTTACCTTGCAGCAAATGTGCCGTCTTTTCTATCTAAAAGGGGCTAGTAATTCCTCTCTCAACCAGTAGAAAATGCTGTGAACACCTGAAAATACCGTCATATACCGTGAAACTGTAGGAATTTTGAAAAACACTGTGATATACATTTTTTGTCATACTGCCCAGCTCTACTGCAGCGCATTGAGGATACAGATGTTTAATATTGTTTATAATCAACTTTATTTTCAGGTTTTGGAGGAACCAAGAGAAGATAGGAGCTGTGGAGGTGGACAGATTGTTGACAATGGATGGCACTGACAGAGTTTGAACTGTACCCTGTCTTCACACTGAGATGAACTTGTCCAACAGTAACATCGCTTCTCAGTTCTGTGCTCCTCCTGAGGTCACTTAGACGTCAGCTACTGACAGGAAGCACTTGTTTTTCTGTGAACGTGTGGTTTGAGCTTGAGTTTGTAGGCCTTGTTTCTGAAGAACATTGTATGACGGCTGTTCAGGTTTTCATTGGTTTAGTCAGATTTTTTAGCTAGGATAGACATATTTCCAGTGGGAATCCACTCTATACATTTTACTTGTGGTCTTATAGAGGGGATATTATCAATGTTTTTTTTTCCAAAGCCTCTTCTCTATGGACCTGTTAGTCTGGTCAGTGCTTTAATTGCCTTCACCTGCAGGCCCATACTGTGCTTTCTGTATAATTGAATAAACTCAGTTTAAATGTGCATGAGCATTTTGATGCTTATTAAAATTCTTCTTATCTGCAACAAGAGCAGATACAAAATGGCAAATAATGGTAATCATGCATGATTCACTCCCACATCCAGTGAATACTCATTGCACTCTTGATGCAAACAACAAGATACAAAAGAAGATGCGGACACAACTATATAAAAAGGAATAATTAGTTACTGGTTATTTAGCACCTAAAACAAAGTTGAACTGGGAGTATTCATTCACGAAGTGTACATTTTGTGAAGATTGATTGATACACTCCAATCTTTCAGTCTCAAATTGGGCCTATTATGAATTTACAGTTAGGCTAGCCCCACTTTTTGAAATGGCAGATTTTGTCTCCATCACTTTTTAAAAGAATAATTTGTTTAAAATGTTAGCTTGCACTAAGAAATGTTAACTCACACATAGGGAGGCTTTGCTCTCCATCAAGGCCTGCTGACACAGGCTGCTGCAAATTTATTTTAACCAAGGCCTACAGTGCACTTTAAGGCTAAGCAACAGTCTACAACATGTGCAGGGAAACTCTTATTATATTAATATATATATTAATATGAATATATTGTTCATTAGATAATAGATGTGATCAGCATACACTGTAAAATCCGAATATGATACATTAAATTGACTGATTGCCAGAATAGCCTGAGGTTTGCATTAAGATCATTGCGTTTTGTTTGCTGGATTTTACAGTAGCCTCCATAAATAGATAGTGACCTACAGGTTTTCCTCTAGGACATGGTGCAGTTTGAGGTGCTGTAAGTCAGACTGCTGCACAGTTGTTAAAAAAAAAAAGGCATAGCAAGCCACTGTACTTTTCTTTGAGTGATTATCTTGTGCTTTCTATGCTTAGTATTGTCATAATTCCAACTCCAGAGTTACCAAGATTATGTTGTATGGATGCACCGTTGCATTTCTCTCTCTGCATATCTCTGTATCTAACTTCAGACTGATCTCCACATTACATATGATTAAGGCTATTTAAAAACTTTTTTTTTCAGCTGAGCCCTGATGTTTCCAAAACTTCTCAACACAAAGTTCAATGATGCCTAAAATGCTGGATTGCATATCAGCAAGTAGCATCACGAGTACTGATCTGATACCATGTAATTTATTACTTGAGACAGGACAGGAAACAGGACCCAGCTACACCTGTTTGCACCTAATAGATTTCAGACGTATCCATAACAGAACATCCATGTTATGTTTTTGTTAGTGTGATGGTATCTGTATTGGTCATCGGTATCAGCCCATACACAACGTTCAGGTTTTGTAATCGGTACAATCAGTACATTTCTAGTTGTGATGGTGCCAGGCTTTAATGATTTTTTGACAAGTAGTAAAAACAAAGTTAGTTGTGGTATTGTGACATTACATTTATACAGATCCAAATTTACATTCTCACTAAAGTTACTATGAAAACAACTCCAAATGTAGTGATTGTCATATTGAAACTGAGTGATAAAGTTGAAAGATTACCCTTACTGTTTGTACACATTCACTTCATCATACCATACTTCTACAAATTATTATTTTTTTTATATGTTTTGGCTTTGTTGCAATAATGGTTAAACACACTGTAAATAAAAAATGGATGAAGCGTCCTCTACTTTCCTCCGTCTTCCTTTAGCTGTGCTGTTCTCGGCATGGTTTTATCCTTCAGAGCCAGCTTTATCTTGGTCACGGTTCTGGGACTGCTTCCTCCAGACTGACACACACACACACACACACACACACACAGAGACAAGATACTGACATTAGATGAAGGCATTAATCAAAAATACTGAAAAATGGGTTCCTTACACTAACCTTTACTGAAGAGGGCTGCTCCTCTCCTCCGGAAGCTGGGACGCTGTAGAAGATGGAGGCAGGGAAGACTTGTTGAGAGGTGGAGGAGGGAGACTGGCCAAGGGTCTCTGCTTTAAAAGAAGACTCGTGTCACTTTTCTACATTTACTTTTTGCATATTCACTCATACAAAAATATATTCCACTTTATTTTCTATTATTTTCAGTTTTCTACCCTCTGTGAGTCAGACTTTAGTGAAGCATGCAGTATATGGGCAGTAAAAAGGCTACTTAGTAATTTTCTGTGTGGATGGATATTCTAAAAGAGATGACTGTCTAACCATGGCTGTGATCACGACGATGCATCCGTGCTGCTCTGTGTTTCCTCTTTTTGCTCAGCTTGATGAGATACTTCTGAACTGCACTGTCCAGAACCCCCTGAGACTGGCAGAAGAGATAAATGATTCTGACAGTAAAAAGTGATCTGATATTTGACATACTGTGAAAGTGACACATGAACCCCTCACCAACCTTAATATCAGAAAAGTTCACGCCTGTGTCTGCAGGCAGCATAGACTGGATGAATTCCTCTGTGTCGTAAATGTCCTTGGTCCTCAGGCCTGTTTGGAACAATTGAGACAGTAACACTCTGCAATGCCACAAATGATTCTGAGCAAGCAAAATAACGATGAATTGTAAAATTCTGTTTCAGAATTCCATCACAGCTTAGAACTCCACTGCACCTCGGTCAGTCAACTCAAAATGTTGGCTTCACTGCACCACCATGATTAAATGATGAGAGTTATGGACAAACCTACAAAAATAAAACCCAACTTGTAAGAAAACAGTTATGATTTAAAACTGTGACATAGCCTACCTTACAGTGTCCTAAAGTTATAGTTCTAAAGATTTCAGTCTTGGAACTTAGGACACCTGTAGTTACTGTAGTAACAGCACTTTTAATGTGTAGGTCTCCCAATTTACACATTACAGTGTGTTTACAGGTCTTGGGGAGCACTACTGCCTATGCTAACAAAGCCTTGGTTTACTATAAAGCCTTTTCTGGCTCCAGAGGAAGCTGCATGTAATCTGATAAGTTACTTCCAGTGATGTCACTAAGTTGCATTGTGGGTAATGTAGGCTCGAAGTTTTGAAAGGCAGTTCACTGGTTTATCATTACACTCTCATAACACTGTTGGACTCATTATGGACAGTTTAAAAACAAAAGATCCAAATCAATACAGCAGAACCAGAGATATCCCCTTTTCATTCCACGCATTATTCTTCATTTTCAAAACCTGATATCTACAGTACCCACAATGCAACTGTGAGTTTATCAGATATGTGTACAATTGGTGGAGTTACCCTTTGCTAATACACCAAATGTTAGAGCAGATGTTGCAGCCAAATACTGACAATAATAATGTTTCCTGTGGCTATTTCACAATAATTGTGGCAATTTTGCAAATGAGTACAAGATCGCTGCTGCATATATGAAAAATGCCTATGCTTTATTTTTGCGTGGATGTTGCAATGCCATGGAAGAGCTTCAGGACATGCAAGAGTTGAATATGCCAACCAACATACGAGTGGTGGTTTCTAAATCGCCATATAAGCTCAGAGAACAATGGTGAGCTATAGCTCATGACATCAAGAAAAGATCCAATGGAAGGGCTCTCTTCATTAATGTTGTTGTATTTCTGGAGGAGCATGCGAGAATTCTGTTTGACCCGATCTTTGGAAACATTGCTGATGCATCACAAAATATACTTGGCTTAAGACCTTCCAACAAGTTTCATCTACAGGAAAAGACCAGAGCAAAAGGTAATAGTTTTGCTACTACAGTGACATCAGTGGACTCCTATGAGGAAAACAGCATGACAAATAACTCAAGAAATTGGGAGAGCTTGCACTGTCATTGCTGTTCACCTTTTGGAGAAATGCCAACAGTTTAAAGGGAAGAAGCACAGAGATAAGATTTCCTTTTTAAAGGAAAAAGGAATCTGTTTTCGACGCCTTTCTACTGGACACATAAGCCATGACTGTATTAAGCAGTTGATTTGTGAAGTTTGTGATCAACAACATCCCACTGTGCTTCACATCAAGAAGGCATAGATAGATAGATAGTCACACCAAACCAACAAACCACCAGAAGTTAGAATGGACCTAAAAGGGCCCTACGCGATACAGTGTTAGGATGGGTCATTAATAGTTCTTTAACTGGAAATAGCAGCAGTCGTGGTTTGGAGCTTCTGGCCGTTGTGGTTGCTATGTGGAAGAAACGAGCTAAGGGTTCCTCTGACGGTTCTGTGCCTACTGACGATGACCCTCAAGAAGATGCTCCGGACTCTTCCACACAAAGTCCTTCAAAGGAGCAGCTGCAGGAGAGGCTGCAGGAGCTGGAGAAGATTAAGGAGCTGCACACAACAGAAAAGACAAAGTTAATCACTCAGCTTTGTGATGCAAAGAACCTCATTAAGGGACTGGAGCAGGACAAGGGTATGGTCATTGTCGAGACAAAGCGCCAGATGCATGAGACAGTGGAAATGAAAGAAGAGGAGGTTGCATAGCTTTGCTCAAGGCTCCAGCAGGTTACTGCGCAGAAAGAAAAACTACAGGAACTGATCAAAAAGGCTGAGAAATCAGCAGCACAAGAACTTGAACGTGTGTTGGGTGTAGCTCAGAGGGCGGAGGAGGCCCGAAAACAGCTGCAGGTTCAGCTGGAGGAGAGAGTGAAAGAAGTGGAAAGGGTCAATGAGGAAGAGAGGAAGAGTCTGCAAGAGAAGCCCACGTGAGTCAAACAGGAGGTCGTCACCATCATGAAGAAATCATCAGAGGAAACGGTAGTCAATATGGAAACAATCCACAAGGAAGCTCTGGCTGCTAAAGAAGAAGAGATGAGTGCCAGGGAGTGGACGAGCTGAAGGATAAACACAAAGAGCAAATCTCTGCATTAGAGGAAAAGCACCAGGAGCATGAGCAGTCTCTTGGAGGAATAGAGAAAACTCTGAAGGAGGAACTCAACACATTTAAGATTGTTCTGAGGGAAAAGGAAAAAGAAATTAAAGAACACATGCTTAAGCACAAAACATTACAAGAGGAATCGCAAGAGCTAAATGTCAAGGTAAAGGAAGTGGAGGAGCTGCAGGAGTGTTTATCACAATCCAAGCTGGATAATGAGAGCCTAAAGGAATCTAATGCACAGCTGAGTAAGATCTCAAAGGATCTTGATCAGTGTAAGAAGGATTTGTCAGATTTGGAGAATCAGTTGGAAGTAGCTAAGAATGATTACCAACAGAAAGAGACTAACACTAACACTAAACAGGAAGAAGAGACACGCCTCACGAAACAGCTGGATGATGAAAAAGCTGACCATGAGACAAAAGTGGAACCAAAGGAAAAGGAGTTTAATGGCTGCAGATGTGGTCGTAATCATGGATTCTTCAGCTCCATGTGGTTCATAGCCTCTCGCCAAAGTATTAGAGGTTTTTCTTGACAAAGGGGGCTTGGTACTTTCAGTCAAGCTGCAAACTAAAAGCAACATTATTGAGAGACCTGTAACTAAACTTTGTTTGGTACAAGAGGTACAACCTGAAAGGTTAAGTTGCATTTCCATGCCCATTAGGGATTCACATTTGGCTCCTTGAGTATGCCATACAATTGGAGGGCCAGTGTGTAGGAGCCATAATATTGTTTACAATGTAATATATGTTATCAGGTGTCGCTGTTCTAATTGGCGCACATGTTATAAATAGGAATCAACCTTTTGCCCAGGCAGGTGAATAGTTTTTGACCGCTCACGCTGTGTTTAGCTGACGCTGAGACAAGTTGTTGCTCAATTTAAGTTATTATTGTTTTGTTTGCACAGGAGAAGTTTTATGTTTGATCGTTGAAAGAACACATATAATGGACAATAAATTAGCCGTCGATTAAATCATCTGGCTGGAAGCAACTCAGTAGTTTAAAGCCTTGGCTTAGCTTCTACATGGGGTCTCATACAACTACAGCTTAACTACAATTTGCTGTAACTTGCTGGTAGTCAAACTACATTCATATTTTGTGCTGCGTCAAGTAATTCAACTACTTTTTGGGTCATTTTTTGAAGTTTAACTACTCAATTTACAAACTACAATTTTGGCCAATAACATGAAATATTTTTTTTTATAAAAAAAAAGACCTATATAATATACATTTTATTCTATTTTTCTTTGAAGAAGTTCAACACTGGTGTCCCAGCCAGTGCAGCATGTGAGCGGCTTTTTAGTGTTGGTAAAGATGTTTTAGTGCCAAACTGAAGCGGCTGTCTGATAAAAACTTTGAGAGACTGCTCATGTGTCGTGTCAACAAGCGATTTTGCCCTGGCATCTAGTTCTAGTGTCTAAGTGTTAGAGCCTCTGAAGTTCCTGTGATGTTGACCAAAAATGTCAGCTTTTGTTCTTTAAATAATAAAATGAGTTAAATGAGTATAATGAGTATAAGTAGTTGCTAAAGCTACATTTTGTAGCAGTAGTTTTAAGTGACTGAATGTCGGCAGATGTCTCTGCAGGTTTTTATACAGCTTCAATCTAAAGTGAAAGGGTAATCTGTGTTCCTGTGCATTACAATAACAGGATAAGCCATCATCTTTCCTCTAATAACAGACTAAAGATATTGTCCACCCTGAGTTTACTTACTCATCTGATTTGCCTCACTCTCCAGTATTATCTGTGGTATGGTGTTAATGGACACTCTCTCCATCTCCTGTTGCTGATGAGTTTGGCTGTCTTCTGTGATAACATTATGCAGATCAATATCCTCATAAACAGATTCCTCTGGGACAGCAGCGTTGCCAAACACATCTAGAGCAAGGTCCAGTTCAGCAGTAGAGTTATACTTGGAGTTCACACTGAGCTGTCCCGTGTCATCTGAGCGTGTGTGGCATGGAGCTGGGTCATGATGGGACTTCTGGTCTCTGTACAGGAACTGTAACCACTCATCACCTGACAGCAGCTCCTCCACCAGCTTCACTGGACTAGACACTTTGAAGGAGCTGAATGGACTGTGTAAGATGGAGGGAAATAGTATTATAGAGCAGTTTTCACATAAATACATGACGTGTCACATCACCACCCTGGTTAAAGAAGCACAGAAAAGGCTCTACTTCCAACAGAAACTAAAGAAGTTCAATTCCGAAGCCAGATTCTGGTAAACTACAGAGGAGCGATAGAAAGCCTCCTGACTGGAAACATCACTGACTGGCATGGTTCATCAAGACCCAGGACAGGAAGGCTCTACAGCAGGTGATTCAAACCACCAGAACATCACTGGTACCATGTACAGAGCATCAGTGACACCAGTGAAGTGAGATGTCTGCACAGAGCCCAAAGATACTAAAAGACAACACCCACCCAGACACAGTCTGTTCACCCAAAGATACAGAAGTATCTGCTGCCATCCCACCAGACTACAGAGCTGCTTCTGTCCCCAGGCTGTGAGGCTCCTGAACTCACCATCAACACTCCAGCACAAAGGACTCAAACATAGTTCTGTTTTTCAAAAGTTTGTGATTACAAAATGACAATGCATTTACCTTGTTATTATTTGTTGCCTGGTGATTGGACTCCAGTTGTCCAGTGTAGAGCCACACCAACAAAGCTTTCAATACATTTTTGTAAAGCAAAAATAAAACATAAAGGGTATCACCCAGTCCCCATCATCACTCACATTTGTTTGCCATCTTTTTGCTGGTAAAAGGAATAGTCTGATATGTGATAAGACAAGAACTTTAAAACAGTGTGTGCTCGTGCCTGATGGTATGTGACTGAGAGAGGAATTATGATGGAAAGACAAAAATAGAGGAATGGATTTTTTATTTATTTAGGTGGTGATGATACGACAGGATGTAGGAGTATTATTTTATTATTATTATACCGAATTAATTTTTTTCATTCTCATGTTCAATGATTGTATTTGAAGTTGGTTTTCTGTTATGGAAACTTTTTACATTACCCCTTCAGATGATCAACATTAAAAATTAACCACGATCATGTGCAGGAGTTTTACGTCAGGTTAATGAGCAGGTGAGAGATAATGTGTTCACCTTTTAGATGTTGCATCTCTTCTTTTAATCCTCCTCTCCATCAGGTCCTGGCTCTGTGTCTCACTACTCATCTCTACTGATCGGTCCAGAGTCACTTCATCCATCTCTTCTTCTTTCTCCTCATCCTTCATCCCTCCCTCCTCCAGATGCCTCCTCTCATCCTTGATAATAAGTATGTAATAGGAACTTTTATTTTTGAGAAAAAGGGGTTAAATATTATAACATAGTGTTCATCACTGCATCAGCACCAATGTTCAGGAAAGCTTTTACAAAGAGATGTAATATATTAAGACAACAAACCTTCTGATTCTGAAAAAAGAAAAGAAATTGCAATAGTTTATTGCACATTCATTTTAGATTCATGCTACAAAATGTACGCTTGGCTGGAAACTTGAAAGAATAGCATGCATTGGTTGTTTGGGAAATAGAAGGGTGGTGTTATGGTAACAGAGGGGTTACGGTAACGGTGAGATTATGGTGACAGAGGGGTTATGGTGACAGTGGTGTTATGGTGACAGTGGGGCTACGGTAACAGTGGGGTTATGGTGACAGAGGGGTTATGGTGACAGTGGGGTAATGGTGACAGTGAGGTTACGGTAACAGTGGGGTTATGGTGACAGTGGGGTTACGGTAACAGTGGGGTTACGGTGACAGAGGGGTTATGGTGACAGTGGGGTTACGGTAACAGTGGGGTTACGGTGACAGAGGGGTTATGGTGACAGTGGGTTACGGCAACAGTGGGGTTATGGTGACAGAGGGGTTATGGTGACAGAGGGGTTATGGTGACAGTGGGGTTATGGTGACAGAGGGGTTATGGTGACAGTGGGGTTATGGTGACAGAGGGGCTATGGTTACA
>OMLP01046678.1:10638-39926 GCA_900302685.1 Spondyliosoma cantharus
ACATTATTTGCGGATAATAATTCATTTGTTTTCAAAAAATATTTTTTAGACTGATTAGGTGAAATTGGATAATTTCCCACGGCACACCAGACAATATCTCACGGCACACTAGTGTGCCGTGGCACAGTGGTTGAAAAACACTGATTTAAAGACCGTTTTTTTGAGGAAATGTGGACTGACGCACTCGAAAGTTCTAGGCAGTATGCTACATTAGATTATAGCTACATGCGAGCTCTGCCAAATCCTGAACTGGTGACTTGTTACCGTGTTTACTTGTTTAAAACTAATTTGGAATTATAATGCGTTGCATGTATTGAGTTTTAGTGTTTAATCGAGTTTATTTTAGCAGCAAAAAAAAGAAACTGACATTTAAATGCAGAGTAACGACATAGCTCGTTTATGCAACGGAAGCTACAGTGAGCTCATCAGGAATTACACATGTATTCAGTGTTCAGTAAATAAAGTTGTGTTGAATGCAGTTGAATTTATTCCCAAACTGTATGTTGATATTTGCAGATGTCTGGTGTGCCGTCTCACCTGCGTGACCACATCTACTGGAGCAGAGAGCCCAGCAGGAGCCAGGACAGACCTCAGGCCAGCAGGGTGAGCACTTGGCTTCCTGATACTGTGTGTGTAACTTCCTGTGTGTCTCGTGTAGGCCACACACAGTAAAAATGTGAATATGAAATATGTATGTGAAGGAAAATAGACTTTCTAGTCATGTTTGTGCCACTGTGTCAACCCTGATGTAACAAGTCACAGAGTGCTGAAAGTTTGAAACCCTGCACCTTCAGAGAGATCTTTGAACGATTATGCTTGGAAAATAGATATTTTCTTTGTTTGTTATTCGTTAAACAGCTTATTTGCATTTTGGCTGAAGGCTATCAGTTAAAGTTTGACTTTGGAAGTCAGTGGCGATATGATAGAGTGGAACGATCTTGTTCAGCAATGCGCCTGACTTTCATCCCTCTGGATGAGCCTCAGCTGATCTGTGAGGCTTGTTCATGTGGAGATAAAATGTAAAATATGAAGCTTCTCCTGCTGGGGACATGGTGGGAGGCAGATTGTCTCCGTGTCCAATCCTGGGATAAAACACAGTCCTACAGCTCCTACCAGGGAGTCTGCAGCCCTGAAGACTGAAGTCTCTGGGAGTGGGGAGATGAAGGGCATTCACTGCATTCACTAAGAAATAAAATATAACAGTTTGAACCCTTTCATTCCATTTCAGTTGGTAAATAAGTTTAACTTATTTCATTATTCTTTAGTATTTAGACAAGTTAGCCTTCAGCAATTTGATCCCTTCTGCACTTTCTTAGAAAAACAGAGTCATCTGAATAAAAAGGTAAAAGTAAGTATTACAAATCACGCACTCCAACTCTTTACTTTTATTCTTCCACCTGTGATGGCCCTAGTCCTTAGGCCAGTATCTGTGTTGTCCCGTTTCCCTCTTTCCTGCCTGTGCTCCTCTTTTCAGATTCTTCCTGATGATTTGGCCCCACCCACCCCGGTGAGGGATTGGTGTCACCTGTTTTGAGCCTTTATAAGCCAGGTGATCCCAAGACAGCGCTCTCTCGCCCTCCTGGAAGGCTGGTGCCATTTTTGGGCACTCCATTTAGTTTTTGTTTGGGTTGTGATTATGTTTAGATAGCCTTGGTTCATGCTATATAGTTTAGGTTAGCACCCACAGTTTCATTGCACCCAACACCCATCTTTCACCAGTGACTTTACACTTAATAGTTTGCTTCTGTTGAGTAATCTTTAATAAATGATTTGTTTACTTAAGCAGTTGCTATGTGGACCTCCCTTCTTTGTTGTACTCCTGACTGAGCCGGGCATAAACATTTTATTTCCTCAAACAATTTCCTCGACATATTGTCTTTTTGGATATCAAGGGGGATTATAGTGGGGGATTTGTTAAGAAATTGTTATTGTTTAGTGTAAACTCGAGTATCTACAGAGATCAATGGGCTTCCCGGGCTCACAGCAGCCTGCTTTGTTCGTCTGGCATTTGGAAAAACGTCATGACTATAAAGTGATCACAGTCACTGACCTCAGAAGCTACTTAGTTAGTTTGTCACTTTTGGACAGACTGTTGAGTAGCATTGCAACAGCGTTACTGCACATGTCACGGGTGTGTTGCTTAGTTTTAGAGAGGTTACAAGCTGAAAAGGTTGTACCACTGAAAATAAATCAGTATTGAATGAAGAAACACAACATTCTTTTTAACATCACACTCAAAAGTAAGTTTAAAAAACATTTGTCACTTGTAAAGTCAATTTGTACTCTAACAAGTTACCCTACATAAAGGACCATAATACAAAGGCATGCTCACACAACACCCTACCAATGTGTAAAAAAAAAATAAAAAATCATGTCAGCATATATCGTAACACAAACTAACAAATACGATAATTACTTCCTGCTATGCCTGCTACAATTATGTCGTTCCTCCTCTAAGGGTGGCGCTGTAGCTTATTTATCCCGGACTGGCCCTTTAACTCTGACGTTTCAGTTTTCCTCCACGTTGGCCGCACATGCGCAGAGAGCGCGTTCACCTGCTGGAAATCAGAGGCGAACAAGGAAGTCTAGTACCGAGGGCTGGATGTCAACTTAAAAGAAACTAAATACATCTCCGCCGGATAGTAGTCATCTGCTCGTCAGCTGTTTGCTCCATCGGCGTGACGAGATGTTTAAAAAACTGAAGCAGAGGATAAACGAGGAACAGTCCCCGCAGAGGAATGCGCAGTCACCACAGCAGGCCCAGGTTGGTTGTTGTTGCTGGGAGCTAACTAGCTAAGCTAAGCTCTGTTTACACTGCCGAGCTGCTAGTCAGTGAAGCTAGCTGACCTATCGCAGGCGTTGTAATTAATTCGGAAATGATTATTTAGTACTATATAATTCGCATAAGTCATTAAGCTGTCAACTTTTGTTTATTGTCTGTCCATTTTTAGCACCATGCTAGGTCATTAAGCTGACTAACTTAGCTGTCATAAACTGCTGCTAGTAAGGTGCGTTCATGTGAACTTGTAACTGGTAAAACTAGTTGCCCCGTGTAGAGAAAAAACAGTAACATGCACCCAGCCGTGAACTTTATTGTAGACAAAACACTGGCAAGAAATTTTATAATACTTACACGCTATGGGCGTGGATTGGCTGGGAGTGGATGTCAGCTGGGAGCTTTATTTGACACATGCAAATACTGCCAGTGCCAAAGGCCTGCCATCATAGTACAGAAATACAAAAGGGGCAGACGAGCAGCGTATTGAAAAACCCTGCTGGTCCAGTTCTGTCCTTATTTGACACTGCAGGTTGTCAATGTTTTACGCACGTTGTCAAATGTGTTGTCTGAATTTGCTTTAAAACCCCAAACCCTTATGTCAGTGTTGTTTGCCGTACCTACTTTGTAATGGGGAAAGGCTACTATTTGGCATTTACTTTTGTAACTGTGTCCGAGACACTTCAGACCGTTTTTCCATAGTGCATAGAACATTTTGAGCTTCTCTTTTTGTCAATTAGGGACTTGTGTGGAGCAAACTTGGATTTATTCCTCATTTATTTATTCCTTAGATTTGTGTTCGGGTTCATGGCACCTATTGTGTGTCTTTCAAACCCGCATGTTTAGCTGATTGGGTTCAAAGGTGAAGGTTGGGCAACACTGGGCTACATTGTCAAGAAAAGTTAGGTGAGGCTAATTGCAATATTGCAGTGAATGTCAGGGAACCAAAAGTTATCAGAAAAAGCCATTCGATCATGGTTATGATGGTGTGAATTCAGTATTTTTGATGCAAATATGGTTTGATCGTGTTAACAGATGGGCGGTGGAGACCGGCGCGGCAGCCAAACCCTCCCGTTTCCTCAAGAAGGTTCGCCCTCCCCCAGTGACAGAGAGGTGAGCATGGTGTTGGCCTGTGATATGCGTTTTGATATCTATAACCTTAAACTGCAGCCTGCAGAGATGTCATGTTCTCTCCACAGCTTATATTCAAATTTTCAACGTGTTCCCTTCAGTCCTGCCATGTGTTTTGTTGCGCTTTAAGCTCCCTCAATAACAAACCAGTGCCTTCTTTGATTGCTGTGCCAAGTGAAGGTAAATCCATGACCCAGTAGTTGTGTCAATTTTATTTCTGTTTTATTCCGTTCTATTCTTTTTCACGACATATAATCTACTCCTAAATTAAGTTTAAATGTTAACTCTGTCCTAAACTGATCATAATTTATTTATAATAAAAGTCATTTTACCTAGGTATATTTCCTGAATCTAGCCACAGATGACACATGACAGTCCATCACCACAGGGTCCTTTAATTTCATGAGAACACAGAAGCCAAAATGACATTGTGATAACTGATGTTGTAGAGGACTCAGCACAGTGATTTCACCAAATACTGGAATGGTCTGTTATTCTGTCTTTTCATATAACTGCGTGTGTTATTACAAGGGACAATGAAGTCACACTTTGGTTTATAATCAGGTGTTTTCATATTCATCTATAAAAACATTTAGCTAATTATTAAAATGTGATAGCATTCAGTATACTGTATATAGAGTAGCTAATTTCATGAGACATTATAATTTTTTTTCTATTATTATGACACTGCTTGTCCAAAAGAGACACTGGGAAGGTCATTCTAACTCTGGAGAGCCGGCCGTATTTCCGCATGTGTATGAATAATTGATGCAACCTCCTCTCAGTGTTTCTCTCTCTCTGGTGATTTGTTTGGGGAATTTTCCCTAGCTCCCCCGGATATGGACAAGTTTATGCAAGACATCTTTGATTCATTGGGGGCAGGTAGCCCTGCGATGAGGTAATGACCACGACTGTAAGACTGATGATGCAACATGTGGTTAATAAATCTGTTTTGGAGCTCAGACATGGAAGTTCACAGTCTCGGCTGTTTGATCTTCAGATCAAAAACTGGCCCTAATAACTCATTCATGACAAATTTTCTACATTTCAACACTGCAGACCCAAAACTGGAAAAAGCGATAGTGCCGCCTTTAGTCAGGCTTCTCTGCTCTGCTTTCTCCCCGAGCCTTTGGAAGCACAGGTGTGTTGTAGTAACTCGGGCTCATGTGCCCTCAGTTTAGAAGCTTCTCGTCATCGCAGCATCTTTTTTCACCTCACAAATCCTTAACACTTTGACTTCTCTGGAAATGTTATAATTGGGTATTTCAGGGTAGATTTAACCCTTTTTCAAGACTACATGCAGAGACGTCAAACTGTTATCCATAACATTAATGTTGATTGAGTGTTTCACTTTCCCGTTTTTTCTTATTTTTCTTCCTGTCCCATGTAGTCTCTCTCTCTCTCTCTTTCTCTCCATCCATCTCAGTCTCTCTCGGCCAGACACCCCCCTCCAGCACTATTTCACACTCATGGTGTTGTTTTTCTCATTGCTCTCTGTGTTCCTCTCCTTTCCCCACCTTTCGTCCCGTTACTGCACTGACGGGGTCAGGTGCTGGCCGGGATGATAGCAGAGCCCGCTTTTCTCTCTGAGTATACTATCTTTGCTCTGGACCATTCAAAACGACCCAAAACGGCCCAGGTAGCCAGTGTGGTGAGTTTGCCCTCACTTCCTGTCTCTTCCTCCTCCTCCTCCTCCTCATCTTTCTCCTCCTCCTCCTCCTCCTCCCACCCTGTTCCTTCCTCCCGTCTCCGCGCCTTTGGGGAATCGGTAGAGGACTGTGGCCCGAGTAGGGACAGCTTGTTCCCTGCTCTCTGTCTCCTGTTTCCTTTGGATTTAGCATCAAGAAGGCATCTCATATGTAGGCTAACCCTGCATCTAATGGGATTTATGGTTTTCATGGTGGGATAGAAGCTTGTGTGCTTTCTGCGTATGTTGGTTTACTGCCCTACCTTTCAGTTATTATTATCCGTCTCAGATTTGAATATTGCCCCTTGTCTTTAGGTCTCCTTAGTTGCTTGCTTTAGAGACCCTCAACACCCTGTTATGTTGCCTGGCGGCCTTTGTCCCCTCTCCCCACAAGTCTGTTTATTTGGAGAGTTGACGTTGCCATTTTCCAAGCTGTGGGCAGGCTTTCTCAGCAGTTTAAATGTTGAATTGCTTGTAACTCTTCCAAGTAAACAAACAGACCCAAAGCACCTTTTGTAGATGCCTCAGAGACTAAATGATGTGTGCTCATGTGGAGGCAGTAAGAGGACTAGAGGAAAACAAGATTTGAAAGAATGCATCAATCCTGATACAGACAGATTCTGAATGCGTACAGTACATCCATTTTGCCTCCGTTTTGTATGTCTGTTCAAATGTCTCAGATATATATGTGTAATGTAAAATGTTTGATGTCAGTAGATATTTGTGTTTTGATAACTAACTAACTCCTCACTGTAAAAGCGCTTCAGCATAATGTACATCTTATTTTTAAAACTCTAATTTTAAGTGCTGATTGAAGTTGTTTACCCAAAACTTTATATCCACTACTGTTATTGTTCATTGATATGAATATTTTTATTTTGGCAAACACAGGTTGACATTAATTAATAAAAAACAAAACCAAAAACCTTTTTTCCTACTTGGGTCAGTTGTAACGTGTCATTAACCTTGTCAGTGTTTACTAACGCAAGTAAGGGCATATTGGTAAAGCGGGTAAATCAATGTTTGAGCGATGAATGGAGATGTATAAGATGTACATATAGAATTAAACTACACAGTTTAGCTGAAAACTTTTTCCTCTGTTGATATAACATTTATCGTCAGTGCAATTTTTTAATCTAATTCTGTTCTTAAAAGTGTTGCAGCTACAGAAACAAACAACTGGTTTCATTGTCATCACTTGTGATGAACCACAAATATCTTAAACCCATCAAACTGTCTTTCTTTTTTTTTTTATCATGCTTCACCTACATCTTGTTAAAATATCAACTCATCCTCACAAAATGTTAATTGCTCAACCCAACAAGTAATCCCATCGAACTATGTCAATCATTTTGTTGTTTTTACATTTTATTTTGGAGGTAAAAACTTGGTTTGCCAGCATGCTTTGTCTCTGACCAGACAGATATACCAAAGAGTCGTTCTGTCTTTTGGAGTTATGTTTGTCTTGGTGCTTGATTGAGGTTGTTGTAGTTGTCATTACTGTTGTAAGTGACATTCAGAAACACTTTGAATTTGAAGCCAGTCATTCTGTTGGGAAATCAAGTGTTTCGACATGTACTGCTGAAACACAGCAGAGGCATTCAAGTCTTGGTTTACTGTAGGCAAAGGTGACACGCATCTACATGGTGAAGTAGTGAAAGAAGTCAGTAAGTAATGTGTGCTGTATGGAGTTTTTCCATTTGGTCCTTTGTCCCCGTTTATTCACAAAAACCTGTGAGAATGAAGTAAGTATCAGTTTGTTTAAATATAACTCAATATTTATCCTTCTACTGTTGAGAGATAATTAGTGCTTCCTTTGTATGCAGTTAGCTCTGTTGACCACAACACAAATGCACATAACAAACCCGTTCAGTCAAAAAACAGGAGAATGAAAATAACGGTTTAAACATTCAGTTGTGTGGAAAAGACCTCCTCCTAACCTGCAATGCCCACTTAAACACATCCTGCAAGTGACTACAGTCAAAATATTTCCGCACGAAACAGATAGATATGTTGAATGTTTTGCACAGTAATCCCGCGGAACGAGTAGCTTGGAGCCGGACAAGGGAGGAGAAAATGTGCACACTCTGATCTTGCTTCTAACAAGACAACTAAACCAACTAAGCCGCTCGATGTTCACTTACTTCAGTACTCTCTTGTGCTCTTGTAATACAGCTGCACATGGCACTGCCAAGCATCTTTAATTCAAATACCAGCTCTCCTACTTGACTTTTAACTGTTTGTTTGTTCTGACCTCATGGCTGTTCTGTAGAGTCCAGTTTTAACCCTTTTTGTTTGATGTACAGTAGAGATGCCTTCTTTTATGTATTTAACCCCTCTGTTTTTTCCAAGTTGCATGAGGGTACCCATTGCCCCTGCATTGCTCCCAGCAATACTAATATTGCTCCCTCCAGAGTAATCAGGGAGAGCCATGCTGGGTGTGGATGACTAACTTGCCCAGGACAAGTCCACTGGCACAGTTTTCCTTCCTCTCATTAAGTGTTTTTATCTGCAGAATGCCTCTAAAGGACCAGCAAGGTCTCCCAGAGGTAGCATCAATGGGGACGGAAGTGCCTCTCCTCATGTATGTTCACCCTTCCTCCTCTTTAATTTTCCAGCTAAAGTTATAACACTATTGTTGATATCTTTAAAATGAGCTTTTTCCTCTCAACAGAGAGAGGAGACGCCGTCACTTGTCCAAAAATTGCAGTTAAAAGTCCCCTCGATGGAGTCGCTGATTCGTGGCGGTGCCAGTCGTGCAGAGAACCTGTTCCGCTCTCCCTCTAAAGAAAACCTGGTCCGAAGCTCATCACGAGATTCTCTGACGCCTTTGGGAGAAAATGATTCTCCCGGCGCCCCTATGTATGATCCCCCCTCAGATATTGAGAGCGAAGCTGAGGAGCCACCAGGAACTACAGAGTCCCTCTCCAAAGAGCAGCTGATGCACCGACTGCTCAGAGTGGAGAGGAGCCTGGGGAAGTACAGGGGGAAGTACTCAGAGGTGAGAGTCACACTAAGAGTGTATAGCACACAGTCATAGAAGTGTGTATAACTTTAGTTACTTTTGATGTGTCTTACTCTATTTCTCTCCCTATGACTCAACCACTCCTTCACCCTCCAGCTGGTCACTGCGTACAGAACAGTGCAGCGAGATAAAGAAAAAACACAGGTAATTTGTTTTAACTGCCATCTCGACTAATACTTAATTTTTGATATGATGTTTTTGCCCAGGGGAACATTTTGATCATCCTGAGCTTATCATATGAGTCTGCAGGAGAAGCTCACACAAGTCATTTCTGTTCTCCGTCCCTTCAGGTTATCCTCAGTCAGAGTCAAGATAAAGCTCTCCGCAGGATAGGGGAGCTGCGGGAGGTATGGCTAAATGTTATGAATGGTCAATGGGCAATATCTGTCTTCCTTTTATATTAAAGTGTACACATGAGTGAACGTATTGAATGATCTCCAGGAGCTTCAAATGGACCAGCAAGCCAAGAAACACCTACAGGAAGAGTTTGATGCTGCGCTGGAGGAGAAGGATCAGATGATCACTGTATTGCAAACACAGGCGAGTGTTGACTTCATGTGAAGCAGAAATATTTAGTCTTTACAAATTACTGATAAATTTGACTTTGAAAAAAGCTATGATAAACATGATCAAAAACCTTTTTTTTTGGCTAAAAACAACACGAAGATGCCATGTTTGTGATCAACAAATAAATGTGGCTATATTTGACATTAAATCTGCATGCTTGATTTAGTAAGTTCATTAAAAAAAATAAGGATGCAGAATATAATGCCAGATTTGGTCATAGGTTTATTTTGTTTTTTTTTGCTCTTGCTAACAGGTTGCTCTGTTGAAGAAGCGAGCTAAGGGTTTCTCTGGTGGTCCTGTGTCTACTGAGGATGACGTCCCTCAATCTGAAGATGCTCCGGACTCTTCCACACCAAGTCCTTCGAAGGAGCACGGAGAGGAGCCGGAAGTCACTGAGGGTGGGGAAACTTTTTGTGTGTATTTCAGATTTGTTTGGGGCAACACTAAAACATTAAGTTGTTTCAGTGAAACTTGTGAAAATCAGTTCTATTTCATTCTAATGTTATTTTTGTAACCAGTGCATTCTGTTTTCTGGACAGGAGAGGGCAACAGTGATCCGACCAAACTCATGGAGGCCCTGCAGAAGAGAGTTAAGAGGCAGGAAAACCTCCTGCAGAAGTGCAAAGAAGTGATGCGCACACACAAGGAGAGGAGCGCCCAGCTGGGCACAGAGAATGAAACTCTGCAGGAGCAGCTGCAGGAGAGGCTGCAGGAGCTGGAGAAGATTAAGGTGGCTAACCTGTGTTTAATGGCAGCGATAAATTAGGACATTTCTCATAAATCTTAGATGGTATCTCCTCATACACTTTTTCACTTTGTCAATGAGGTACAAAGTAATCATACATTATAAGGCCATTTCCTGAGACAGCCGCTCACTAGAAATTGATGTGGCGGTGAACTGTAATTACGAGGTTTGATTAAAATCAGGCTGGCCAGAGATGCAGCAAATGACTGAGCAGTTTGCTTAGGGTCATTAATGTGCTGCAAAATGTCTGCCACAGTCGTTATGGTCCACTGATAATGCGGGTCAATTATCTCAGTGACACAGTGGTTTGCTGTGGTTCTCAGAGTCCGAACATCCAAATTCTCTGGCCGAGCTCCAGGACAAGGGTTCATGTCAGCGTGACATGACTGGATCATTGTTTTCATCGATTTCAAAACATTTAGCTCCGGCGGTATGATCGGCTTGTTCAGCTTGTCCGTAGCTGCTCTGATGTTTTGCAGCGTCTGATAACAGATGCTTGTTGTTTCAGAGACACTGATAGTGGACAGCTTGCCTGTGACTGTGTGACTGACTCATGTTCATTTTGTGCCACAATTTCTGTGTTGAATCTGCGCTCTGTTTGGGCCTTTCCTGTGTCAGGAAAAGCAGAGGTTAACAGGCGTGTAGCCCTCTTAAGCAGCATGAAGGCATCCTGGAACTGCTGGGCGGGCCGTGATCATCCCCTGCCTCAGACAAATATCCCATAAAACAGACCATCTGTCTGCGATTCAGCTCAGGGATTTTTTTAATTTTCTATTTACAGCCTGCCACAGAGTACTATGCACTTTATTTACCTTTTTGGATATTCAAAATGAAATAATACATTTAGCCAAAAGTTTCTTGATTCTTTTACTCCATAGACCGCATAGACACCTTGCCTTGTTGGACAGATAGACCAAACAACATGACAAATGCAGTCATCCCAGCATTTCCTGTTTAGTAACCACTGGTTACACATTGGTGGCACAGAGACACGGTCATTACATGCCGCTGCTGCTAAGCTGGGCTGTAATTTGGGTCGAGTTGTTGGTTTAGCTGGGTTTGTATACACTGTCTGGTTGTTTGGCTTGTGGGTGAGGCATCCTGGGTGGTGCAGCGAACATCTGATTTTGAAGTTATTTGACAAAAGCGTATACATGATATGAGTCCCAACATCAGAAATGTCCCTGTGTAAAGTTGGATGTTGACCATATGTGACATTCTCATTCTGTCAAATGTTTTATATTATAGGAGCTGCACACAACAGAAAAGACAAAGTTGATCACTCAGCTTCGTGATGCAAAGAACCTCATTGAGCAGCTGGAGCAGGACAAGGTGAGTGAGGCTTTTTTTTAGGCTTGAGTCACATCTTGATTGACAGTCCTGCAGATTCAGTTGTAGTCGAAAACTAGACATGTTTTTTTTCCCTCTGCCACTGAGTAAAGAAGTCCGACACCTTGACACCCCATATTGTTCCTCTTAAACTTTGACCCCAGCTCTGCAGGGTGGACAGCAGCTCATGAGATCTGTGTGAGGAATGCTTAAGCACTTTAAATCAAAAACAGTTACACACACACAGGCCTTGAGTTTTGGTGTAAATTTTACGGATAATATTTATCAAATCCACCATTACAGATATCAAAAGGGTGATTTTCTTTTCTTGGTTGTTGTCTTTCAGGGTATGGTCATTGCCGAGACAAAGCGCCAGATGCATGAGACACTGGAAATGAAAGAAGAGGAGGTTGCGCAGCTTCGCTCCAGGCTCCAGCAGGCTACTGCCCAGAAAGAAGAACTACAGGAACAGAAAGAAAAGGCTGAGAAATCAGGTGAGTGGAATCCACCTCTGAATGTGAACAGGAATAATGTCTTTTAGTATGGTAACGATGTATTTCCATGTTTGTTTTGTTTTTATCATAGCATTTGAAGAACTTGAACGTGCGCTGGCTGTAGCTCAGAAGGCTGAGGAGGCCCGAAAACAGCTGCAGGTTCAGCTGGAGGAGAGAGTGAAAGAAGTCGAAAGGGTCAATGAGGAAGAGAGGAAGAGTCTGCAGGAGAAGCTCACACGGGTCAAACAGGAGGTCGTCACCATCATGAAGGTCAGGAAGTGACTTCTGCCGGATGCGCAAGTTTTTATTTTCATTTCGAAGAATTTGTTAGTTACATGAGATGCTAATTGGTAGCATCAACGCAACAATTGAAGGGTTTTCATTTGGAAGAATAACAGGAATCCGCAAACTGTTATCAGCAATATTGCCCAGTTAAACTATTCCAGCACTGTATTTTTATTTATGTTTAGTAATATGTACATTTGATGTACCGTTGATATTTACAGTGTATGTTATTGTGATATCCTACTTTTTCATTATTATATATATGTATATTATTAGAAATCATCGGAGGAAACGGTGGTCAATATGGAAAAACTCCACAAGGAAGCCCTGGCTGCTAAAGAAGAAGAGATGAGTGCCAGAATCAACCAAGCTGTCGTATGTGCCAAAGATTTTCATTTATTAGATTTCCCAACATAATCAAGTAAATTAGATGAAAAACAACCACTTTTTGAATTTTCATTTTTACGTTCCTTGTGTCTTCTTTTGTATTCAGGAGCAGTGCAAAGAGGAGTTTGCCCAGTTAGGTAAGGAGCAAGATCAGCAGGCGTCACTGGCTCTGGAGGATGTAGAGTTACAGAAGACGGCCATAAGGACAGAAGCTGATAACAAGGTTAAAGATATTCAGTTGGAGTTGGAGGCTGCTAGAACTGTAAGTTTGGGTTGTTTTTTCGTTTTTTTTTTAATTGTGCATTTTTTAAATGTAGTTACGTGGGTGATATTGGAAGTACTAATTCAGGCTAACTGAATTCTTTGAGGGTTAAATCTTTGTTCATTTCCATTATCATTTATTGATGATATTTCACAACCACTAAGCTCTCCAGGAACACACAGACAGTGAGGGCAAGATGGATTTATTGAACATGCCTATATAACCATGCTTTTAAACAGAAGTGAGCCATATCATAAATAAAGATGAAGGTTACTGCTTTTCATTTGAACTCCTCTAAGTACTTGAGTGTATTTTACTGCAAAGCATCGTACATTTGATTGAATTGCTCAATTTGTTGTTAAGTAGAATCTTCAAATTCATTTAATTAATTTTCTGCTGTACACACACCGTCCGTGCCCTTGAAGCTTTGAATAGTTGGTGATAGCTGTACTCTTTCAGTCTAGTCCTACTGTTGAAAATAATCTTAATTACTGACCATTTGATTTTGTCTCATAAGTCTGTTAAATAATTTCTTTGTCGGATAATCTAATAACCTATGTGTATGCGGTTACAGAGAATATTGGAGCTGGAGAGCTCTCTCGAGAAGATCTCACAAGACGGATCATGTCTGTCCCTTGAACTTTCCAAGCAGTTGGACGAGCTGAAGGATAAACACAAAGAGCAAATCTCTGCATTAGAGGAAAAGCACCAGGAGCAGCTGGAAAAGCACAAGGGCACCCTAACCCAGCAGCACAATGCTGCTCTCGAAGAGCTCAAGGAAAAACACAGAGCAGAAGTGGAGACCCTCCTGAAAGATAAAGAACTGCAGTTCCAAGCACATGTTGAAGACATGAACCAGAAAACTTTAGAGAAACTGGAAGCAAAGCAGGCAGAGCTAGAGGCAGTTTCCGCTGAACTTTCTGAGGCTTTGAAGGGTAAACAGCTCCTGGAGGAGAAGTTGGTCGCAGCTGAAGAGGTTCATAGGTTAGCTCAACAGGAACACGAGAAGAGGTTTCAAGAGCGGGAGGCGAAGCACAATGTTGAGCTGGCAAATATCAAACGGGAGCACGAGCAGTCTCTTGGAGGAATAGAGAAAACTCTGAAGGAGGAACTTAACGCTTTGAAGATTGTTCTGAGGGAAAAGGAAAAGGAAATTAAACAACACATGCTTAAGCAAAAAACATTACAAGAGGAATCACAAGAGCTAAATGTCAAGGTAAAGGAAGTGGAGGAGCTGCAGCAGTGTTTATCACAATCCAAGGTGGATAATGAGAGCCTAAAGGAATCTAATGCACAGCTGAGTAAGATCTCAAAGGATCTTGATCAGTGTAAGAAGGATTTGTCAGATTTGGAGCATCAGTTGGAAGTAGCAAAGAATGATTGCCAACAGAAAGAGAAGTCACTTCAAGAGCTAGAGCACCAATTACAACAAAGCAAAAAGGAGTTGTCAGAGAAGGAGAAGTCATTTACTGCAGAGCTGAACACTAAACAGGAAGAACAGACACGCCTCACGAAACAGCTGGATGATGAAAAAGCTGATCATGAGAAGAAGATGAAAAACACTATTAGAGAGAGGGATGAGATAGACGCTAAGCTGAAAACACAGGAAACAAAAATGGAAAAGCTTAAACAGAAAGCCAAAGACATGCATGAGAGCTATAAGAAAAAGATTCAGCAGAATGAAGAAAACATGAAGAAAGAACTTGCAAAGAAGGAGAAAGAGCTTCAGCAGAAAGAGCAACAAGTTCAAGAGAAAATTGTAGAGATGGCTCAAAAAAGTTCCCAAGGCCTGAGTAGCACAGTGTCTGAGCTGCAGGCCAACCATAAGGAAGAGGTGGAGAAGCTACATGACACCCACAAGCATGAGATTGAGGAGCTGGAGCGTCGGTTGCAGGAGAAGTTAGCACAGCAAGAGGAGGAATTAACGGAGAAACACTCGCACATATTACAGGAGAAGGCTCAGGAACTGCAGGAAATTTCTCAGCAACTTAGCCAAGGCAAACAGGAGAACGAGCAAGTGTTGTGCGAATTGAAGGATCTGAAGGAGGAGCTGGTGATTCGAGAAACCACCGTGCAGAAGCTGCAAGAAGAGCTGAACGAAGCAGCGGTTAAGCTTGAAAGTTTGTCTCAGGCCGAGGCGCTGCTGAAAGAGCAAATGGAGTCGGTGGAGAGGAACCTCAACCAGGCTCTGAACGAGAGGAACTCGCTGCAAGACCAGCTTAATGCAACAAAGGAGGAGGACACAGAGAAGTTAAAGGCCTTGTCAGATAAGCTGGAGGAAACGGAGACGCAGCTAAAAGCTCTGGAAGGTTCCAGAGGTAAAGAGAGTGAGGACTTGCAGACTAAATTTGAGGAAAGTTCCTCTCAGCTACAAGCTGTTATCCAGACTAAAGAAGAAAGAATTTGCACTTTAGAGGAGAATCTCCGCCAGCAGACGGAGGCAAATAAGAATCTATGCATTTCGTTAGACCAGATGACCGCTCAGGTAAATGCTCAAACGGAGCATGTCGAAGCCTTAACGCATGAGAAGGCGAATAACTCTCAATCTTTTGGTGAGAAAGTTCAGAAAATTGAGGAGCTGAGTGAGGCAAACAGAATCATATCTGAAAGTATTAAAGCGAACGAGTTGCGTGTCAGCGACTTGGAAAGCATCATCAGTGACTTGAAAAATCAGCTAGCAAGTAGCATGAAAGAGAAGGAGGAAGCCATAAATCAGCTGAACCAGCAGTATGAAGAGGAGAGGCAACAGGCTGCTGAGACCGCAGAGAGATTAGAGCAGGAGAGAATGTCTGCGTCGGAGCAGGCGGATGCACTCAGGAACAGTCTGTCTGAGTACGAGACCAAGTTCACCCAGAATGACAACACTATCACATGTCTCCAGGGCAGGCTTGACGAGCTGGAGCGTGAAATCGCTGAAAAGAATGAAGCCCTGCAAACGCTGACGGCGAGTATTGACAATCAGTCCATCAGCAAGTCGGAGATGGACCAGGTGTTGAGTGAGAAAGAGCAGAAGGTCAGTGGACTCACCTCGGAGCTGGAGGGTAGCATCAGTCGACTTGGAGAGCTCCAGGAGCGGTTAGCCTTAAAGACAAAAGAGTGTGAACAACTCACAGCTGACCTCAAACAGCAGCACAGCATCAGGGAGAGCGAAAAGAAAGAATTAGTAGAGCAGCTGCAGCAGACCCAGATGCAGTGCACTCAGAACGGTAGTTTGGAGCAGGAGATGGTAGAAAAACTGCGCTCCCTGGAGGAAGAGTGTAATCACAAGCTTGAAGGTCAAAGGGAGGAATTCGAAAAAGCGAAAGATGAGATTCTAAAGAGCAAAGAGGAGAATCTGAAGGCAACTGAAGAGAAGTTGTCTGCAGAGAGTGCCCGGAAAGTGTCCGAGCTGAAGAAGAAAGCTGAGCAGAAAATCGGTCAGATTAAGAAACAGCTAACCTTGCAGCTTGAGGAAAAGGAGCAGGCGATCAAGGCCCTTCAGACGAGCCTGGAGGAAATCAAGAGCAACGAAACGGCCGGCAAACAACACGCGGAAACGTTAGAAGAGAAAACAAAAACCCTCGAGGATGCTCTTGTCAAGCTTAAGGAAGAGCAGGAGAAAAATCTTGTGCAGATTCTGAGTAATGAAAGACTTGAGAAAGAAAAGTCTTTAGAGGAATTGAAAAACGCGTACGAAGAGAAGATGCAAGATTTAGCGCAACAAGGGGAGCTCAAAGAAAATGAATCAGCACTACATGAAATCGAGGCCAGGCTCAAAGAAGCAGAAGAGCAGAATGGAAACCTCGTCGCGGAAATAAATCGGCTGAGAGAAGAAATATGCGAGAAGGAAGCTCAGCTCGATCAACATCAGGAAACTATTAAACAGATCCAGAATTCATCGCGACCTGAGGCTGAGATGATGGTGGAGCGTAGCAGCGTACAGCAAACCATGAGCGCGGTGGAAAACCACTCGACGGAAGACGGCGATTCTCTCGAGTCTGTCAAGAGTAATCTGAGTCAGGTGAAGAACGAGAAGGAGAAAATCCACAAGGACTTCACCAGGCTACAGAAAGACATCCGATTGCTGAGGAAGGAGCACGAGCAGGACCTTGAATACATGAAGAAAGAGTTGTTAGAGGAACACGAGAAAAAGCTAAAGTAAGTTTGTGATTTCATGTTGTTGATGATTGCTAATGGTAAAGAATCAAAATGAAAACTAACATTTCCTTTACTGTCTGTTCTAATAGATTGGAGTTGGAAGATGTGGAAATGAAGCACAATTCTGCCATCAAGCAGCTAATGAGGGAGGTCAACACACAACTGGCCTTGAAGGAGGCGGAGCTCGATACATCGGTGAAGGAGGCCATTGGTGAGGCAGAGGAAAATTATTCTTCGAGATTTACAGCTGTGTAGTAAGACATGGGATCCAATTAATTGACTTGTTGTGGAAGAACTGCCTTAAAATGGAAAATCAATGTAAATGTGATCTGACACTCATGTACAACAGCAGGCTGGAATAACTACATGGAAACATTTTTTTTTTTTATCTCGACACTGACTGGAACAAAATTAAGGGATCATTGCATTCGGAAACAGCGCGTCTGAACCATTTCCTTGTTTCCTCAATAGTTCAGTCGTGTTTCATTCCAGATGGGATGTGAGTGAGTGGTTTGGAATATGAATTTGTTTTTTCTTCTTTTTTTTTCCTTCATGTACTAACTTTGGCTATTTTCCTTGACACAGGGAAAGCCCAGAGTGTTGAAGCAGAGCTCATCAGTATCCACCGTGAAGAAGTCAGTCAGCTGAAAAAGCTTGTCGCCCAGAAGGAGGATGATTTGCACAGAACTGTTCAGAAGTATGAACAGGTTTTACAGGTACTGTCAAAAGATGGAGCTTCAAAATAGTTACCTCAAATAAGACCCAGTGTTTATCATGGAAAGGCAATTAACCCCACCCACCATTTGGAAGCTATTACTGCTGGCAGCTACCTTTCAAGCAGTGGTTCACACCTTTGTTGGCAGATATACCCCCAAATCCCTGTCAGATGAACCCAAGTACCGCTTCATTGACACCAAAGAATGTTTAGCTAACTGTTTCAATCATCTTTCTATCACTTTGAGCATACTCTTTCAACTTTAATCCTTTACTGTTAGATATTTTGACAGTCATTACTTTGAGCTAGCTAACAATTTCAGCTGTTCATGATTTCGTTTAGCCTTTTCTCAATTATTGTTCTCTTACTTTGAGGTAACTTTTAGAACTGTTTTTCAGCCATATTACTTTAAGCTAGATGACAATTTCCAGTGTTTAAATCATGTTTCAAACTTTGTGCTATTTTAAAAGTATATCCATCATTTTAAACTAGTTAACTAATTCAGCTATTTGTCTACTTTGTTTAGACTTTTTTAATAATTTATCCAGTAATTTTAGCAAACTATTTTAATCAACAATGTATCACTTTTAACTATTTCAGCTCTTATTTGGTAACTTTTCAGCACTTCTGCTCCTTACTCTGAGCTTGCTGACTCGTTTTCACCCTCTCTTAATCACCACATTGTTTAAGTGTTATGGCTGACTTAATGTGGGTATATTTTTCTTAATCAAATCATTAATTCTACTCCTGCTGTGCAATGTTTTCACATATCCTCTGGCAGCCAATCTGGAATCACTTTAAAAAACTGGACTTAATCATCAATCAATGCCTGCTGAATGGTATTAATTCGGCAAATGGCCAAATGATTCTTTGATTATAATATAAGCATAATTAAGGAAAAAAAAAATAAAATAAAATAAGACGGAGAGATTTGATCCATGTACTTCCGTTGTGATGCTTGGATGAAACGGGGGAAATGACTCAGCCATTGTTGTTTCGTTTTATTTTTTTTTCCAGAGTCGAGAGGAGGAGATGGGTGACAGAGTGTGGCAGGTCCAGAAAGAACTGGAGGAGCTGCAAGGAAGGAGCCATGTCACAGTTGAGGTACAAACATTTCTGACCCATATTCATGGGGTGAATATGGGTCATCAAACACCTGCAATTGGTGTCACAACTGGTTGATGTATAGGGGACATTTTAATGTTTGCACAGATGTAGAAATTCATACCTGCTGCTATTAAAGTCCATTATATACGAGACTGGGGGTTTATATTGAATTTATGCAGTGATTCTGTTGAAATCGTAAGTCACTCACCATGGCTGTAGGAAATCGGGTCTTTTCAGCTCCCTCTCATGCTCCTCTGGGAAAAGGCTGAAGTCTGATGGAAGCATTACTAGTTTTGAATGACAACCTAATCCAGATGCATTTTTTTTTGTTTCCCTACCTAATTATTTGAAAGTTCACATCCAGGTTAACAGACTTAACAGTCATCCGTTATCTTTTCCCTTTGTCTTGCTTCGTAATTGAAGGATTCCGTCTTAGAGCTTAGGGACAATTTGCTTACATACTTTGCTGTGATCAGTTCTTTTGCCCCAGTCGTGTGGCTGCTCTCCAAAGCGCACCGGATCCTGCGAAGCTCGTTTGAATCACTCAGGAATGTTCTCCTCGGAAAAAAAGAGATTGTGAGGCAGCAGCCAGCCTCAATCCCTGTTCTCAATTATCATCATATGAGGTGATTCTCGGCCTTAAGATTTATACTACAGGAATACTCTCATGCATACTGGAAAGGAGCCAGATAGGACAAGAGTACTCCAGGGAGACGCTTTACCCTGGTGTTGGGGTGCCGTGAGACCTGATTCTTCAACCTTTACACGGTGTCCAGATGCACACAAACAGAAAGAATTACACTGCTCTCTCTACTGCATTTTTCCCTGGTGAGGTAATGATTTTATGGGTGGATTGTATGGCTTTAAGCTCAGGGAGGCCTTTCCTTCCAACGGGCTTCACAGACCATTTTTCATTTCGACAGTGGGTCAGTGTGTCTCTCTATAGAGACAATAGACCAACACTCTGTTAGAAGTAAAAGTCTGGTGTATTTATTTTATCTACATACACAGACTCAAACAAACATAGCATTTTTATATTTCCTGACAAAGTTGATGTTTGCTAAATATTTTAATAACTTAATTTTGTGCTCAAACTTCCTTTTTTTTTTTTTTTTAAATGGACCAATGACTTATCACTATCGAAGAATCCCAAACTGATACAGCATCTTTCAAGGGTGCGCAGGCGCTGCACTGGCAGTGTTTACCAAACTGCGAGTCATTGGCTCAAGTTTATCTGGTGTTGAAAGGGTAGCATGGCTTCTCTGAGGAGTAGGGCACTGCGAAGTGTGTGCGTGGTTGAACCAAAGAAAAAGCAACGGTGCTCACAGCAGACAGGTGTTTGCGATCAGAGCAAGATTAGATTTAGCCATGAAGTTGTCTGGTAGTATGGTATGGTAGTAAATGTACAATGAAGGCTACAGTTTGCCCATGAATAAACTCTACAGCTCCTCAATACCCATGAAAACCTTACGATTGGGTGAAAGCTATCTCTATCCAGGCTAATATTTATGCTATTGCTATTCATGCTAGTAATGATGATCTTGCAAGAATGGTGGTGGGGTTGCTGCAGTAATGGATTACATCCTCGTTCTCTGTTTGAGAAAAGATCATTCCTTAAAAATTAAACACTTAGGTTTTTGGAAAACATTACAGAAACAAGACTAAATGCCCCATTTGTAAGGAACTATTTTCAGCAGTGGATTATGCACATTTGGTGCCCATGTTCATTGTAGCATGAGAACATATCACCATGTGTAACAGTGTGGCTCATTTATATGTTTCTAGTTTATGGACAACAATGGAGCTCTATGGCATACAGCAATAAGATAGATCAGGCTTCAGATACACAAACAATGCATGTGAATGCATTTTTTGGTCCTTGAATGGGATTTGTTGACAATAAGAAACATAGAGAATGCTGACAGACTTCTTCTTTAAACTTCTACGGCCTTTTCATTTAATTATCATGCCGTTCTAGACTTTTTCTATTCTAACACAGTATCGTCCCTTGTTTTTTAATTATTTAGGAAGAGATGACCCCGGAAGAACTACAGGTATGTTTGCTGGTTCCAGTTTGACTTCTTTCACAATTTCTAGGATTCATATCATTTAAGCCAGTTACAACTGTATTTTAATTGTTTCATCAAGTAAAACATGCATCATTGTTTTGTCCTCATTGACATTTATGCTCTGTCCTTCACAACCACAGGCTCAGCTAGCGGAGAAGACAACTTTGCTGAGTGAAGCTCGACTCAAGGAACAGGGCTTTATTGAGAAAGTGAGTGTCGGGCCCTGTGTTTGTGTGTGCGCACCCTCTTCGCCGGGGACAAGTGAACAGCAAATCCCATGCAGTGTATTCCCATGATTCTGTGGCCTCCAGCAAGAGAAGCTACTGCTCTCCTGCTGCATCAACTTAATTACACAGCACATCTGTTTACATTTGGTTTAACCCTATAAACACTCAGAGCAACGCCTCCCACAGTTTTTCTCACACACATCGTCATTCTCACAAACATCCCCCAGGGACGATCACCGAAATGCTGTGCTCGTGTCCCATGCAACAATTAGACTAATGCATAGAATTAACCCACGGGGGTCAAATGGCTTGTTTATGATTAATCTGTGCATGCTTGTGTGTTTCTCCACGGTAGATCCACTCGCTTGAGGACAAGATTAAATGTTTCCACCGGAGCACTGTTGTAACTCATCTTGGGAGCACATTTAAAGGTAATGTTAACACCATGAATCACTTAGTTCTGCTTCGCGGGCCAGATTCCTACTCAACGACGGTGCAAAATGCTTGAACACATGCAATGTCATAAGAAAGTTTAACAAAAGCTAAATTCACCCAAAGCATAAAGTAGGTTATCTCACTTGTATATTGTAATAGGGATTTTTAACACATTGCATATAATTATATAATGTTTTAAAGGTCCCTTATTGTAGAAAGTGAGATTTTAATGTGTCTTATTATTATAATGTAGGTCTTGGTGCTACATAAATGCTGTGAAAATATCAAAATGCTTAATCTACGGAGTGAGACACCCATGTTCAGTCTCTGTGCCTTCAAATAAGCAGTCAGGACGTCCGTAAGGTTGTGATGTCACAACTATACAAACGCTGCCCTCTAAACGGTCGTGGTTGCAAAACCGTTTACAGAGCTGATGCAGAAACAAAAGTCTTACAGTATCTGATATAAAAAGTACACTATTTGCCTCAAACATGTAGTGGAGTGGAAGTATAAATTGGCAGAAAATGGAAATATTCAGGTAAACTCATTGAGTTTATTCAAGTACAGTACTTGAATAAATGTACTTAGTTACATAGTTACATCACTGGACAGGTTAGATAGAGGTACTGCAGCAATGGACAGTACGAGAAAAGTAATTGAACATTAAAACACGTAAACATTTTCTAGCAGACATCCAAGATAATACTTTAACCCTGAAAATGAGCACTAAACAGGGCCTTCAAAATAGGAATTGTAGAGTTATAGTCCAGAGATCGCTGTAGGAGGTTTGACACACTACCAGTAATCTGCCAGCCCCCTCATCTCTCTTCATGGGATTTGACTGAAGACGAGACGCAGATCCCGAATGGTGTGCGATAGTGTGTGGGTGTGTGGTCTGGTTTAACTGTACTTCTGAGGAGATTTTTGCGAACTAAGCGTGATTTTAGGCTTGCTGGTTATGGTTATAGCTGCGGTTATAATTAGGGTTTGGTTAAGGTTAGAGTAAAGGTTAGGGTTAGACATATAAGCGGTGTGGTTAAGGTTAGGGTAAGACTCTAGGTGCTGACTGCAAGTCAATGCAATACCCTCAAGGATATCGTAAACTGAACATTTGTGTGTGTTGCGTGTGTGTGTGTTGCGTGCGTGCGTGCGTGCGTGCGTGCGTGCGTGCGTGCGTGTCTGCAGAGCTTCCCTGCTGGTGTAATAAAGAGAATCTGCTGTCAGAAGTGGGGGGCGGTGAAGAAGCCATCCTTGGATTTAATGGGTTTTACAGATTGTGGTCCTGTTTCCCGCACAGGACCCTGCAGCAGACAGACGTTTACTTCTTAAATCCTTTACTTTCAGTACACACACTATATCCAGCCTGATACCTGCTCTGTCCTGTATTCAGTCTACTGTACATATTGGTGAAAGTGTCTTCCAGTCATGACTCTGTTGAACCTACGTAAATCACCTTCATATGTAGTTTCATGTTTGTAGCTACCTGAATGGTTTGGTGGTAGGCTCAGCTGGGGCAACACGGGGTCAGCAGGACAAAGGCAGTAGGATTTATTGGAAACCCAGTACTTAACATGAGATCAAAGAAGTGTTTGCACTTCTCTATCACCTTCTCTTGCCGCCTAATCGCAAATCTCTCTCTCCTGCTGTAATCTGAGTGATTAATCCAAATAGTCAGGGGGCAAGTTGGTGTTGTTCCATAGTAAATACCTGACGCAGATATTTTATTGGTAGAAGCGGTAGTGTTAAGTGTTACCAGGCCTGTCCATGCGGCAGCACTGTTTTCCATTCATAGTTCTTAGCGGAATGATGGTGTTATAGCTTTGGGCGGAGAATTAAAACGCTCATTCTTGGACTCTGGAGGTATTATTGGGCTCATGCTGAGCCTCGCCATTCTTTCCTTCACTTATAGCTGGTGCTTAATTTGAACACATACCTGCTGAAAGTGGCTCTGTATACGGTTGCTAATACAAACATAAAGTTGACTGTGACAGGTTTTGTTGTTTGCTAGATTTAATTAAAAACTAGACAAGAAAAGTAAACTCTTTTTAAAACCACATTTGCAGTGTTTGTAGATGCACATCCTGATAAAGACCTTAAAAATGTTTTATTTTATATTTGTTTATTATGTATGACCAGAAATACTCAGAACAGAGAGGCATGAAAGAGAGAGAAGCTCCGCTATTTAAAACATTCTCTATTAAAGATTATTTGAATATGACAGTTTATTATCAGAGTCTTTCACTATAGTGTGACTGACCAGGTCTCAGATTAGTAATTGGCTGTTTTTGCTTGATTTCACAGATCCTGGATTCAACAGCTCAGATTCACTCTCAGAAGCCACAGAGATGGAGTACCTGAGGAAGGTGTTGTTTGAATACATGATGGGACGGGAAACAAAAGTACGCTTCTATTTTTCTTACATTGTTGTGCACAAAACTTTTTTAGTTCTAATTTTCTAATACATCTCAGTGTCAGATATTTAATGCGTGTTGGGTTTACTGTGAAAACACCAGGAACAACAGTTGAAGCAATGGGCTCTATTTTACTCATGCAACGACAAACACGCAGCAGTAGGTCTTGTGTACACAAACCGTGTGGGCGACTCTGAGTGCACCTGCTGTTTTTTGTTCATTTATGTTCAGCACAGTGCTAAAGGTCTGAAGGTGACGATTAACAAAGACACATTCAGCCAGTCACATCGCTGGTCTCAGATCTTTGAGCCAATCACACTGAAGCATGACAACGACAGCTTAAGACGAAATTGAAGAAATGTGCCTTCAGGGAAATAGAGGGGGCTTGGAGCGGTACGCTGTGAACACACAGCACCGCAAGTCTGCAGCCAAAGTGATGTGGTGCTGTTTTCGTTTTATATGTACAGCAGAAGATACCAAACAATCAGAGTGCTGCTTGCACTGGTGGTTGTTGTGCCACCACAGTAATAGAGCCCCATGGCTTAAACATGTTTTCCCTGACAAAGACTGACATGTTGTAATTTCTAATTATATGAGGATGTGGTCGCTAAACCACAGCATTTAAAAAAAAACAAAAAAACATTGCATTGAAATCAGAACGGGCAATAAGTCGGGCCATCCCTTTTTTTTTTTGTGAGGTATCCGATGACCTCCGTCTGCCACACAAAGTGTGAGAGCATTTTAGGACGCCACATAAAAGTCATGTTGTGTCCAGTCTTCTTGGGTTAAAATTAACAGCGATCTCTCTAATTAACAGTGTTCTTGACACGGTCCTAAAGTCAGCGGGTTTTTCCCAGCTCCTCAGCAAACAGTTAGTCTTTATGGCAACATGGCAGACCTCCCCTGTGTGGAGGATGTCCCCCAGGCTGCCTGTGAGGACATACATCTCGCATGACGCAAAGTTGCCATTCAAAGACATGAGGGCCTTGTTTTGTGTTAGTTGAGCGGTTATATTTCCTACACGGGAGCCCTGTTTCTGATTATCCCTCGTGTTTATGGGGAAATGCATGCAAACTGGCAGATAGGCCTGGAGTTATTTATTTATTTATTTATTTGGGCTTTTGTGTATCTGGTGTTTGGAAAAAAAAAATATTTTAAAACTTGAAAATGAAATATGAAATGATTTTTAATGGCGTATTCACAAAGATGAAGTTCGCAACTTCTTCTTTTAAATGCTGCAAGCTTTATTAATTGATTGATTTGCTCCTCTTCCACAGACGATGGCCAAAGTGATTACCTCGATGCTCAAGTTTCCTCCGGACCAAGCGCAAAAGGTTTTAGACAAAGAAGACACAAAAACGATTGTAAGCACCCATCACTGAAGTCATCTCAGTCCTCTTGCAGTTAAACACATAAGACTGATAATTGCACAGTTAATTGAATTAATTTATTGCGTGTGTCTCTCTACAGACTTGGCTACGATGAGTGTCGGAACAATCCGTGTAATTTTGGATGAAAATCTGCTGCTATTGCTGCTGAAGGGGAACGACTGCCATGGATCTGATGGAGCCCTTCTCTCTGCATTTCCTGTCATTTTTATGTGTGTGTGTGTGTGTGTGTGTGTGCATGTGTGTGTTTGAATATGTGTTTGAGCACATGCTGGGACATAAGTGTGTGGTGTGTGTGCAGAATGTGTGAATATATCTAAAGGTATGAGGGATTTAGAGAATATGCCAGAAACACAAATCTTCCATGAATCCAGTTTTACTCTGAAAAAATGAAGTTTGTTAATTTATACATTTTAGATTAAGTTAAATTGTTTCCTCTTCGTTTTAGAATGTGTTTATACCGATTGGCTTGTGCAATAAATAATGTCACTATCACGTCTTGATGCTGACAGGTCAGTTGATTTATAGGTTTTCTGTGTTGTGCTGTTGTCTGAATCACTTCCTGTGTTAAACTGTAAACGACCCTTTAACTGTGCACTCGCTCCACGTTAAGATATATATATATATACACTGGCCTCTGGACCTTGTTTGTTTAACACAGCTTTTCTATGCTTTATATTTTGTCACTGACATGAACACAAAAACACAAAATGTAAATTGTACTATGATAATTGAAACTGTACTATAGGGAACTATATGACTTACTATACATTTTCAGACTAACAGATTAAATCGTATTTACAGAACACCTCTTGTCATGCCTTTATCCTTACTATCATACACTGTGTTGCCTGTAAAATCCAATAGCTTATCTCATTAGCCTGTGTTACACCGTCTAGTCTGTCTAATGGAGGGTAAAGTGTGATAACGTCCTTTTTAAATTGACACATGTGGAATGCAGAAATCATGACACTTTAGTGGGAGACTACTTTTCTCACTATCACTATCTGACTCTGAAAATACGCTCAAAGTTAGAGTCCAAAAGTCAGAGGCGAAGAAGCAGGTCTTCCGTTCAAAAGGTGTTTATTTCCAAAAGCTAAAACATAGATCCATGAGGTACCCTGGGGCAACTGAGGTCTCTCGCGGTTTCTCCCCCTTTTTTACCCGTGGTCCAGGTGCCCCAGGCCCCTTCTGTGGCTTTGGGTGAGCTGTGGCAGCACCTGTTGCTAATTTTTTTCAACATTGTTATTATGAAAGGGTACATCAGACATTGGTATTTTATCAGGCTCAATCTCACTGTTAGAGCACAGTTGGAACTGCAAGGGATACTCCCAAATCCCAAATCTATTCATGTGCATGATCATGACCCAGTTTCTTATTTGCCACTACAACACGTCTTGGTTTTGAAAATCTTGTTGGTGATGGGTCGCGTACCTCAGGAAGGACCTTTGTTTGACCTTCTTTCCCCCACAACAAACCCATTTTTATACACGTAGACATGAGAGTGTAAACTTAAGTTGAGATTTGTCTGTGGTTCTCTTGTCGCGCTTAATATACAGTAGAATGATAGAGGTACAGACAATGTAATTGAACAAGTACTATAATCTTAAAGGTGCAATTTGTAAGAATTGTGGTTAAACATCCACAGATATGAAGAAATAAAACTTTTGACATTATGGCAAAGACACCCAGTATTGCGCGGCAGAGATTTACACTGAACTTAGCATGCTGATCAACTAGCCCTGCCTGTCCAGCCTCAGAATACCTCTCCAGCTCTCAGTGTGAACCTCTAGCTGCACAGCTAACTGAGTTAAGTAGCTAACGGGCAGCTACTGTTCGCAGCAGTTAGTGGTAAATCTGGTGATAATGTCTGGCGTTTGTCTGGAGTGACCTTTGTTAGGTGCCAGTTTTACACATTACACCTTTAGACACTATAAAATCCCCTCTGGAAATATTTGAAACAAACTGCTAGACAACTTAACGTCTGAGTATAAGGGTGAAATTGTTAGTATGTACTCAGAGCCGTGACACAGTTCAGAGAAAACTGAAATACTTTATGGGTCATAAATAACTAAATAAGTGGATTTATGTGCATATTGATGTGTATGCCAGTGCACTCTGTACAGTAACTGTAGCATTGTGGTCCCAAAGCAACACAATTCTGTGACACAATGTGATGCTTATCTTCCTTGTAAATGTTGATCCTTTATTTTGTCTCATCAAAGAAGCAAATTTAAATCAGTCTGCAGCCGAGTGGTCACAACTGGGAGACTCTGCTTTGTTTTAAGGGGACGGAGAAGAAACCACATCAGAGGGGAACTTGAGCGGGTTTACATTTAGTTCAGTAACAGTTTAATCAAAAAGCTCTGTTTCTGAGTTTACTCATATTGCTTATTTATTGTGCAGACAGATTGCTCTGTCCCTGATTTACACTCAACTCTCGAATGGACATAAATCTATGGACTTCTCCATGAAAGCAAAGCTTTTTAAGAAAATGGGAAAACGCTCATGGTGAGTGTGAAACGTTAGGTGGCAGCAGTGCGCCCTCACCGCTCAGTCGAGGTGAGCAGAGCCCCTGAACCCCACGGCTGAAACGTGATGCTTTGCGCCTCCAAAAAACCGTCCGCGTCTCTCCATGACCGCGTCACCGCGCCGAGGTGAACACACGGCTTCCGGTTTCCCCTTTCACATTAAAAAGCCCTCAGCTGTCCCAACCGCGGCGATGCTTTTATTTTGAGTCGAAGTGCTCGTATTTCCTGCCTTTCCTCTGCTCAACTTGACAGCCCTGACTGCATTTATCTCCGCGACAGGGCGCCTGCGAGCAACAACTTTGTCAGATTGACACAGTATGGAGAGAAGCTGACGCACCGTTATTTACCGGACCGTTAACTCTCCTCCTCGAGCCTCTCCTCATGCCATCACAGCCTGCATGCTGCTCCACACCGGGAAGAAACAAGTTGAAGATAGTTTTGTAAAAGTTTAGCTCAGTTTCTCATTATTGGGGTTGTTTTTTTTTTTTTCGTCTCCCTCTCCTGCTTTTTTTTTTTTTTTTTGGACACTTTAACGGCGTTATTACGCATGATGCGCAAAGGGATGGCTCCGCTTCGGGGACAAAAAACGGGATTACAAAATGTTTTTTATGTCTGTCTCTCCATTTCAGTGGCTTGTTCTTACAATATAGACTTAGAACATCCTCTGGTGTTCCGCGGACCGAATAATAGTTTTTTTGGCTATTCTGTGCTGGAGCACTATCATGACAACACACGCTGGTGAGTCCCGTCTTGTGATTTTTCCCTGGAAGTGCCGTGACTTTCTGTAAATTGTGAACTTCTCAGGCTGCATCCACGCCCATTAAACGTAAACAATAAATGGTTTGATATTCTGCGTCCATGATTTAACGTTCTGCTCCTGCCAGAGACAGATTTTATTTTATTTTTTATTTATTTTTAATCAAAAGCTTCAAGGAAAAAAAACAAAAAAAAAAAACAGCTTAAAGATAAGGTGTTTGGCCCATCCTCTCCCCTTGTCTTCATGTCTGCAGGGTGATAGTAGGGGCTCCCAGGGCGAACTCTACCTACAGTAGCTCCGTGCACTCCCCTGGAGCTGTGTACAAGTGTCGAGTTCACAGCAACCCGGAGCGCCGCTGCACGGAGATGGATCTGGGAAGAGGTCAGTCACCACTGCCTGCCTGCAGCACAAACACACAAGAGCATACAGTACAACGACACCAACTGCAGCCACATGCACCCACACACACACACACACACACACACATATGCTGGACTTTCCTGCAGCCTCTTCTTGTCCACTCTTTTGCTCAAACTCCCCCAAGCATCTGTTTTGTTTTATCAGAATAATGCAGCCTTATACTTCTCTTAACAGTGCCACAGTTGTTCTTTTTTTTTTTTTTTTTTTTTTTACCTCTCAACCTGCTATACTGAGAAAAAAAAGAAAAAAAGGGGGGTTTTCTGTGTACAGAGGCCCATAAATATTTTGATAAATATGATTTATGCCCCTGCTAATATTTTCCAAGCACGTGTGCCAGAGAGTCGAGCGTCACCCCTCTCAATCCTCCAGCTCCCCGGGCTCTTTTGTTGTGGTCAGGAGAGCT